>JAWNPW010000824.1:0-13620 GCA_035078745.1 Diastata ussurica
TTTCCTATCAACATTTCTTCCAGAGTCGATGGCCATAGTAGCTAGTACTCTTCTGTGTGTAAATTAATTGCAATATTCAATATTGCAATTAATAATAATATAAATAATAATAATAATGTGTCACTCTAATTATAATTTTTTTATTGAAAATATGCAAATATGATATATAACATTATATATACATATATATAAATTTACAAAATATACCATATAGAATTAGTTTATTAGGGACTTCTTAGTATTTAATGGAAATTTGGTAGCGTGTTCCTTTACGACTTGCAATAAATTTTGAAATTCATGCTCTTTGTTCGTCAGTTTTTGATTATAATCCTGCATAAGCTTAGCATTTCGCTCTGCCGTATCATTAACTACTTTTAATTTACTTATAATTCTCACAGCATTTTGAAAATCTTCATCATGCCATTCAGAAGGATCTTTGGTCAAAAACGCTCTTGAAATGTTAAAGCGGTCGAAAAATTGAACAACGTTATACTTAATGAAGTCTGTCAATTGCTTCGTAATAAACGTTGGCAAATCTCTCTCTTTCAAGTATATGCGTTTAACAGAATTGTCGAGGTTGTCGTCATCAAAGTCAAATGCCAATAATTGCAGCACCATTTGTCGTTTCTCAACGTAGGAAACGTTGTCGTCTAACAATGCAAGTGCGATGTTTTCATCGTCCAAATACCTCAAATGATTGCAAGCTTTTTTTAATACTGCGGTTGAAATTTTTTCACCTAGTTCCTTATAATTGTATATAGCGCGTATAAATTGTAAATACTGATTTCGAGCTTCAACAACATTTGCCCGAAACCAAAACTGTACATAAAATCGTTCTATAAAAATAGATACGTCGCGCAAATATTTATCTTCTCGCTTAGACAGATGAAATTCTTCTCGAAACAGATATATTTTCAATGTTTAAATCGCCTTGGACATCCAGCCTGCATGATGCATCGGCCCTGGCAACCGGAAATGATGTCCTTCCGGAACCGACCCCAAGAAAAGTAGAGTGGCGACATATCATTTATCATTACACTGTAAATATGTATATGAATTTTATCTAACAACAGCAACTACAACAGCAGCCATATCTAAATCTAAACCGATTCTCACAATTTTTATAAAAATTCTTTCGGCTTGATCGATAAAATTGGAGAAAATACAACAATTTGTCACTTGGTATAGCAGCTTTTTTTTTTATTTTTATACCATTCAACACTTTGCATAGTATATTAACATTTATCAGATTTTTGTAACACATAGACGAAAAAGTCCGAGACTCTATAAAGTATATATATTCTTAATTAGCATCACCGAAGAAATCTTATTAGCACTGTCCGTCTGTTGCTATGTAAACTAGTTCCGCAGTTTTAGAGCTAACGTGATGAAATTTTGTACAAAGTCGTCTAATTACCATAAGCGAAATGGAGTAGAGTTTAGATATAGCTGCCATATAATCTCAAAATTCCGAATAGAATCATTTTAAGGGAACCCTTTTTATTTTATGCATTAATTATTTATAATATAATGTCGTATGCATATTATAATGCCGACGACCGTGGCTCAATGTTCTAATGCGTGGGCGACTGAGTGCGAGCTTTGACGAAGCCTGAGTTCATGTCCCATCTACGGCAGGAAATAATTTTTCTCATTTTGAGAAAGATTTGTCCGTGCAGTCGCCACCTCTCTTAGTAACATTATAAGCCTTGAAAATCTCCTCGAATTAGCCGTTCAGATTCGGCTACAAACTGTAGGTCGATTCTATTTTGTGAATAAAATATAACACGCATTACTTAAATAGTTGGAGAGAAGCTACCTCTTGTCACAAAATGTGATGTCGCAGGAAACATTATTATTTTTTTTCTTTTAATTATTTAAAAATCTATATTTAGGTATTAATTGTGGATCAACCACCGCACAGTGCGAAAACAAAGAGAAGTTTTTGCATTTTTCTAATAGATTAAGGTTCAAATGAAATCATTCTGAAAAAAAATTGCACCGAATTTTATGATGTTTTTTTTCTTTTCTATCACAGATCAAGAATTTTTCAAATATTCATCTTTAAAAAGTGAAAATTGAAAAATTATTTAAAAATAATATTGTACAGATTAAAAAAAAAATCAAAAGTTGTACCATCTTTCAGCTATTCAAAAGTATAAATTTATTCCAATGGGTTAAAAAATGCATTTTTGACAATTATTTTCCTTCAACAACTAAAAAACTAAACTAAATATCAATATATTTGCCTAAAAAACGCTCACTATGAATTGCTCTGCAGTTCAAAAAAACTGTTTCTATGACCAAATTTTTGCAGATTTTTCTTAGTTGGATTATTACCTTTAAAACGATACCAAAAAAATTTAGTTCAAAGCAATTCAAAATTTAAAAATTATTTCAAAATAATATTGTTCAGATTAAAAAAAAATAAAAAGTTGTACCATCTTTCAGCTATTCAAAAGGTATAAATTTATTCCAATGGGTTGAAAAATGTATTTTTGACAATTATTTTCCTTCAACAACTCAAAAACTAAACTAAATATCAATATATTTGCCTAAAAAACGCTCTCTTTGAATTGCCCTGCAGTCCAAAAAAACTGCTTCTATGACCAAATTTTTGCAGATTTTTCTTAGTTGGATTATTACCTTTAAAACGATACCAAAAATTTAATTCAAAGCAAGTAATTTTTCTGATTTTTGTCCATGAAACGGAGCACTGTTCACCGTGACAAAAAATCAGATAAGATTTAGGTATAGCTGCTAAATAAAGGCACAATTCCGAAAAGTGTCAATATAGGGAAAACTTTTCTATTTCAATAGATAATTGCTCAAAATTCCACAAAAAGGTTTGGACTATATTGTTGTTAAAGATACTAATGCACCTTTATTGGTTATTTTTAATTTCGTTCATATAATTTCGTAAGTAAAACATGTGTTTCAGATGCAGCGCTGTATGTGTTTCTAGTTTTCTAGGACTATATGACAGTCCTGCCTGAATATGAACACTAAATCTGAGATCAGTTTCTTTTGTGAAGGCTGAACACTTCACATATCAACAAATATACACATGGACTTGGCTAATCCGATTCCTTTGTCGATGCTAATCAGTACAATAATAAATAGTCACCTTAAGTGAATGTCGACTCTTTTTTTATTTAGGGCATTTAGAGCTGAATAGATTCCTATAAGTCGACTTGATAGAAGAGTCGACAGTCATTAAAGTCGACGCTCGACTTCTGTGATTAGGGTGAGTATGTGTACTTTATAGCGACTCCGGTAATTCCTTTACATTGCTATATAATGTGAATGGCATAAACACACACTATATAGGGACCAATAATGAAGCACTGATATGTTCGGCACGCGCCAGTATAAAACCGCTCATATTTTAACTAAATATATTTAAAACTTTCTCAGTTTCAAATAGTTTTGGATATGAGCAGCTCAAGTTATATATTCAACTGTGTAGAAACTTCCAACGAGATAGCTACAAATTTGTAAGACTATGTGCTCATATCGCTCTATGATTCAATTCAGAAAATTTGATTTGATATGAAGGATAGATTTACAATTAGCCTATTTTGTGAAAATTTAGAATTTTAGTTTCATCAAATAAAAAAGTTTTTCTTATAACAATACTTTTCATATTTTTAATTATTTATGGCAACTATATCTATATCATATTCGATTTCGCTGAATTTGAGGAGCCAATATACAAAATTTGATATAGATTGCATTACACGATGGGGTTTCCGATTTTTTCTTCTATAGGTTAAGAAGTTTTGATTAAAGTTAATGTAGTATAATTAAAGAATTATAGAGATATCAGCAGATTGTATTGTTCAGTAACAATTCAGTAACAAAAGTAGCTGAAATATCAACTAGCGTTTCAATGATGCAGCCCAATACACAACACTCTCGACACATATGTGAATATCTCAATGGAATCTAAAAGAAATTTAAGAAGAGAATGGCAAAACTACAGATCGCTTAATCTGTAAAAACATTATTTCATGTACTCGAGTTTTCATCTGAAGTTGTAATGAACTTCTTAACGAAGTAAGAAGGAATGCAGGAGGTGCTTGTAGCCTCTGCTTACTACCCTGGCGATGACGACAATAGCCTAGTGAAGTTCAAATCATGATGTAATACTTTCGAAATATGAACCGTCATTTTTAATTTTTTTTTTACATGGTTTGGGAAGACATGCCATTTCGAGCATATTTTGCATTGTCAAGTGGATACTACGAATAGAGGGTGGAGGCCCACTTTTATCAATCCAATTAGAAAAGAGGTGCTCGATCTCAGAATTAATAGTAGATTCCATTTTTAATACTGATAAGGCCTCGATATCGGACATACAACATATTAGTTTTGATAAACCGGGGCATTCAGAACTTCAAAGAAAACGACAAGTCCCAAATAAAACGTACTGCGGCATGCGTAAGGCTTTGGTTAGCTCAAAAACTGATTAAATTTTCAACAACATCAGCTTTGTGTGTAAATTGAAGCCAGCAGCTAAACAACTAAAGGATATGATCTGCCCCAGCAGTGTGACAGTAGCAATAATATTAGGAAGCACTATCATAGGGGAAAACTTATTAGGTAATCAAAACCTGGCGATATTACTGCAGCGAAGGCTGCACGAGTTCTTAAATTTACAGATAGCTGTTCTCGTACCTTTATCAAAATGATAGGAAGGACTAATCTTGAATTTTCCAAAAAGATAAGATGTCTGAGAGTAATCTTTGATAAATGACTTAATTGATTGTAAGTACAGTGATCCACTTACGTTGTTGTGGCCATAGGTTGAGCAAAGGGCTGTGATACTGAAATATCATTGGCTATCACCTCATGTGCTCATATCCATATTAAAAATACAGCAGCAATCTGGGTACGAACACTGCGAATTTCTTCAGAATTGCTAGCAGCTGACAGAGGTCATACTAGGAGCCTTGAACTTACACTTGCCATTGAGAACTACAATAGCGCGGATGTTATGATCGTGGTACTCTGCTTTAGCAGGTAAATTTAATTGGTGCCGGTGTTCTAGGACCCAATTCACGACTCCCAATCCGAAATTGACAAAGGCGCCCGACGCATCCTTGACATAAGTGGTGGTGCTTCTATCACTATTTTTACTGAGAGTCAAGCTGCCAGGAAAGGAGTCTTGCTATGAATGTTCTCCTCGAGACTTATCAAGGAATGCTTAGACAACATTCAGGCCAGCTGATGACCTAGCTAGACTGGGTTTACAATTCAATTCTTTCCATCCTTATTCAGGCACAAAGCCAAACAGCAGACGGTCATGGTCCGTATTACTTTTAAAATTTGAACAATAGGTGATTTCAGAATAACTTAAATAGTGTTCTTGGCAGACACTTTGGAAAGATAGTCACCTAGGGCCAGCACTTATCGGGATTCGGACTAGACCCTTGGGCAAGTAATTTTTGGTCCCAAGTGACTTTAGAACATCTTCGACAAAGGAAGTGGAGCGCCTTTTGTTACACTAACTGAACTTTTGACACAAAAGTCTTGGTCTAGGTCACAGTGGCATTTTCTAGGAGGATAGCGTAAAAACAACTAATAATAATAATAAAAGCCACTAAAAACTATCTGCGCTACATCGCTAAATCAACAACAAATGACAAATGCTGTAACTGCGCTAGCGAGACGATACAGCATGTTCTAAGCGGGTGTAGTGCACTATCACAAATACAACGTCAATGAAGTCATCACACTACCAATCGTCATTACAAGCACTGGCCTGATACCGAAATCAATTCAAAGAAATGCAAAAATCAATAATAATGAATTCAAGCAATATTGTAAGATCCTTTTTGAACAAATGAAATATAATTAACATATATTTTAAAGTAATAGTACTATATATGGGGCATTCCTTGCCAAGTGGTAACAAAATTTAAATTGATGTGAAATTAGGACAATTTTTGAAAATTTCTGGGAATTTTCCTACCGAAAAAAAATTATTTTTGGAAATGAGGTTCGATTGGTATTTTGACGCTCTCTCATCATAAAAAAAAGGAAAAAAAACAAAATTTTTTCACCTTCAAAAATACAGATGAAAAAAAAAATTCAAGTTTCCTTGGAATGGGACCAGTTTTTTTTTATGTTTTTTTTAGAATGCTTATTATATATTATTAGATAGAAAAGGTTCTAGAGTGGGCCGAAACCTTTTTATAATTATTATTAAATTTTTTAAAGATATATGACGACAAAATAGGATGTTTTTTAACAAAATTTCAATCTAACAATCATTTTTTGCCTATGTTTCTCTTCAAAATTTAATAATAATTATAAAAAGGTCTCTGCCCACTCTAGAACCCAGAAATTTTCAAAAATTGTCCTAATTTCACATCAATTTAAATTTTGGTACCATTTGGCAAGGAATGCCCTATATATTTATGTTACGTTAGTTTAAATGTCCATATATATATTGTAAACCATGAAAAGTGAGAAAATAAAGAGAAGATAATACCCATTAATATAAATATTTTCGGCATGCACCGAAGCTTCTATACCATTCACCTGCAGCTACATCAGTTTTTATTGTTAAAAAAAGTTGAAAAGTTTTCAAAAAAAATTCTAAATTTTTTAAAAAAAGTTTAAACTCACCAAAAAAAAAATGTTAAAATTTTTTCGAAGGATCTAGTGTCCTTCCAACGAACCCAGTGTCCTAACAAAGGATTAATCCTCTTAAAATTCCATATACCAATCATCCTACACCATTCATTCTCCCAATTCTTACCATCATAGTCGTACTCCTTAATTCTCCTCCTCCTCCACATCCACATCCATTTTCTGATGCTGCTACTACTCTTCCTAATCCTAATCTGCAATATCAGCCACAATCTGCAGATACAAAACAAATCTTTAAGCCAAACAAAAAAAGGTACATCGTTGGCAGCTATATAAATATCATCCGATCTTGATAATTTTTTTTTTTTTGCAGTATTGTGGAATTAATAATAGAAGCTTAAATACGAAATTTCATCGAAATACATCCATAAATAAAAAAATTTTCGTTAGAAGAACTTTTCGACCGACATTTGGAACTTTTGTATGGCAGCTATATTCAATTTTGATCCGATCTTGATAATTCTTTTTTCTATGAATTGATAAAAAAAAATCTTGGATTCGAAATATCATCGAAATATATCCATAAACAAAAAAGGTTTTCACACAAGACTATTTTTATGCGAAAAAAAAACAACCTTTGAAATTGTCACTTTGTATGACAGCTATATCTATAAAATAAAAATTTATAAAATTTCCTGGAAATATATCCATAAAAAAAAAGTTGTACATACAGGGATTTTTCCGACCGATTTTGACACTTTTGTATGGCAGCTATATTTAAATCTGATCCGATCCGGCCAAGTTTCTTGCGTAAACTGAACTGATATAAAAGAAAACTCTATGCCAAACTTCAGGTCGATATCTCAAAAACTGTAGCACTAGTTTGCATACCAACAGACAGATACTCAGACAGACATGGATAGATCAATTTCTTTTTCAATGCTGATCGAGAATATATATACTTTATGGGGTCTCCGATGCTTCCTTTAAGGCGTTACATAAATGGTCAGAAAGTCAATATACCACTTTCACCTTTGCTAAATGGTATAATCATAATTATAATAATAGGAGCGATACCAGAGCTACACAAGAGCTTCGCTTACAATATTCCTTCAAATGGTCAATTAATATTCATTGATACAACTTTCCATTGGTGAGTTACAATTTTATAGGAAAGAATATATGGCCAGCTATTCTAAATTCATAATGGAACTCACAGGTTGGAGCCGATTGTTTAAAACACCCAACAATGAAGCTGATGTCGATACGAAAGTGTTTGAAAGGTATAAACATAAATTATGGAGGTATTCACAAAGTCTTGTTGCTACTTATAGAACCAGTTGCAGTTTTTTGAAGCGGGTTAATTCTATCGACTTTGTTCTATTTCGAAACAATTTTCAGTTGTTCGCGAAACTTTTCATATTTCTTTTCATACGTCATCAGAACTTGTCCAACACACGTTGAGTAACATGAACAAAACGAAGGATTCGTTGTCGAAAATCGAAAAAAAAAAATTGAAAATCGAAACAAAGTTGAAACATGAAAGCAGACCGATTCACAGAAAAGTTCCAAACTCGATAAACAGTATTATTGATATATATTTATCTGTTCGATTGCAACATTGCTAATTATACTGTAATCGTTCTATTTTCGTTAATAATATATTTATATACAAAGGATCGTTCAGGGATTTCACGACCTAGCAATGTGAATTTTTGAAATTACACTCCCAGCTTTCTAAAAAATTTTTGATCTCCAGCAAAGCCCTTTTTAAGATGCCATTATAAGACGTTACGTTCATACGGTGAGATTAGAATTGAAGTTCTGAGGCTCCGTAGTAAATAATTCCTCCCCATATCATGATACCACAAATACAACTAAGTAAACGATATAAACGGTATAAAGTTCGTAGAAGTAAGCATACCTTTCGGAGCCATCAAAATTATTATTTTTTTTTTTTTTCATCTGAAAAGATAACCAAATTATATTCCAAACAGGGGTTTTTTTTATTTTAAGACTTTTATAATGTTCTGCTTCAGAGATAACTTGTCAAACTGACCGTACCCGTATACACTTCATCAGGACAGGCGTAATGCGTTTGAAATTTTTAAAGAAAATTGTTTCATTGCATTCTGGACGTCTCTTAAGATTTAAAGGGAGCTTTCAGAGCTAAAACGAATACTTAGGAGACATCCAGAATACTATAAAACTTTTTTTTTATATATGTCATCACCATCAGAATTTCATTACCATTACAAATTCCATTACCAATAATGGTAATGAAATTTTGATTTTTCAAGTCTACAAAAAAGAAGCAAAAGCAAGCTGAAAGAAATATAAAAACATTGAGCTGTTACATATTCGGAGCTTTCATTTATTCGCAATTACATTAAATGAGATGCGGGCAGGGGGCGGTAAAGGCCACTTAATTATCGGCAGTGCATATTCATTATTTTTTGAGTGTTTAAACAGACAAAATAGATAGACTGACAGCGAGGTAGATCAGCCAGATCAAAAACGAAGAGAACAAATTGTGTGAAATGTTGAGTTGGTTTAACTATTAATAAGTGTCTAACTCTCCGACAGACTGGCTGATTGCCAGAGTCTCTTTTAGTGTCTATTTATGTACACGAATTACGAATACGAATTTTTAAAATTTTTTTTTAATCCAACTCTTTAAATTTTAACTCAATTTTGTAATTCGAAACCAGTTAATCTATTAATTGTACTCAGTTAGTACATACATATGTAGTTCAATCTATAGCTAGATATTAGTAAGTTGACAAGTTTGAATCAAACTTAGTTGTTCGATTTGTGCAAACAAAACAAGTTATACAATTCAATTCAAGTGGCATATAATATACTCTTCGCTTTGTATTTGTGTTCTTGTTGTTGTTTGAGCGTTCGACCAAGTGGAATTTCGCAGTTGTACGCAATTTAACAGCAATTTTCAAAACTTACATATATGTGCATTAGGCATATGACAATTTTGGAAGACCATATTTACCTGGTACCACAAGATAGAATGCTTTAAAAAAATAATGTTAGAAACATTTTTGAGTAATTTTGTGATAAAAACCTTCCGCACCAACCTCAATAAAGTTTTTAATGAATTTCGGGGTTTTTGTGAAACAGTTTTAAAATTAGTCATCTTATGTGAGTTAAATGTTTGGTGACCCCTATTATTTTTTCAAAATACAAATTTCATCCATAGACGTCTAAGCTCTATTTCGCGTTTTTCGCAGGTTTCGGCGCAAAAGTGGATTTTTCCGAAAATAGTTTTTTACAATTTGTGGGTTAGCGTTAAGTATTAGAGTGTTAGTGACTATGATGAACCATCAATATTTTCAGCTATGTTTCTTCTATACAACACAAAGCTCTATCTTGTCATTTATGATCACTTCCCACACAAAATTTATAAAAATTTGGTTAAGTAAAGTTAAATTATTTAACTATTTGGATTATATAGATGGCTTTGATTTAGAAATTTCAAACCTTTGCCTTCGATAAGCAATGCTCGCTGTAATTCTAGAGCCATAATTGTTATTTTGACTTTCCTTCTTATTCCAAAATACCGAATTGAACTACTTCCAATTTGCAAATTTATATGTGGCACATGTTACGATATTTGGTTTTCTAATCACTGTTTTCATAACAATAACTTGTCAACTTTGCGATCTTTCATCTCATTTGAAAAGGCACACGTCTGCCTTCTAAGGATACTTGAAGAATCAGCCATTTCAAACCAGCAATGAAGTTATATATGAGCAGAAGGCGCCGCAAAAGATATCCAGTATATATTTCCGTTATGTAAAACACCTCGCACTTTGAATTTATAGTTTTTTACTTACAATAAATAAGTTTTAAAAAAGTAATAAAAAATGTTAACTTTATATGGGATGTGGTCTGTATTGAATAGATAGACCTTCATGTCATATGATAAAAAGTTGCACATTTAAAAAATATAGGGGTTTCTTGAACATTTCACCTTGCTAAAACGACTATTTTGAAAGTTATTTCGCAAAAATACTACAACTTTATTATTACGGGTTGGTGCGGAAGGTATTTATCACAAAATTACCGGAAAATGTTTCTAATATTATTTTTATAACGTATTCTATCTTGTGGTACCATGTGAATATGGTTTTCCAAAATAGTCATATGCCTAATGTGCATATTTATGTACTACATATACAGTGGGGAAGAAAATGAATACATATTTTCACTTTTTATCATTTTCAAAAATATAAATACAAAGGAAATTAAATTTCAATTTCTGTGTTGTTTAACAAACTTCAACCTAGCCTGTATATTATTTTCAATGCACAAAGCAGGTTAGTCTTTTTTGCAGCTGAGATATATCTAATATTGTGAAGCACTCTTCTGAGTGCCCATCGGTTCACGAATTTATGTACAGCATTAAATTCTTCATCCATATTTCCGCCATCATAAGACGTGCACCCGCCTTCGTTAAAAGATGATGGAGACCCATCACTAGTTTTTTGAGAGTGATATTTCAGCGCTTCTGAACTCTTATGACCACCGATTGACTTATTTGGCTATTGTTCGTCATGAGAAGCCATTTTCAGCCAAAACTGCAATGTCATTTTCAGGATCCCTCAGTGACTGGCTTCCAAACTCAAATTTTCATTTATTTGTTATACAATCTCTTTGAATGTACTACGTATTCGTGGTAAACTTCATACCGTTATACAGGTTGGGCCAAAACTCACAATGGGGTTTAAAAATATTTCAAAAAATTTTTTTTTTTCAGATTATAAAATATACAAAATGGAAATGAAAAAAAAATATATAAACGAAAAAGTTATTGAATTTTTAAATCCCATGGTGACTTTTGGCCCACCCTGTATTAAAAAATGAACAAACGAAATTTTTTTTTTTTTTGCTTTGTTATTTATGTATATTTTTATGCGCTTTTAAATCCAAAAAATTAAAATAAGTACTAACTTTTGCTCCATACTGTTTATCTATATATTTAGTTTGTTTGATTCTCAACATGAAGCACCTACAGTAGTGGACGTTGACACCAAACGACTATTTTTACAAAAAAAAAAAAAAATATATATATATATATATATATTTGATTACCCATAAAATGTATGGAGCGTGCAAAAGTGTTTTTTTTCGCTCCCCGCGCATTTTCGGATAGAGTAAAGGTAAAAAATAAGATCTGCAAAAAAACCAGACATAATCAATGGAAATTTGTGAAGCGGTTTTAATTTAAAGCTTCGAAAATAGACTTAAAAACAAAATGAACTTTACCGATATACAACATTTAAAATAGAAGTTTCAACTTATTGGTATTTGAATATTATAATGTAAAATCAATTGACAAACATTTTTTTCATACACATTTTTTACCAGCGTGAGGCCCTTCATGGTGTTTTAGGCGAAAAAAGTGAAATTATTCGATAAAATTTATTTTTAAGTGTCTCCAAAATTTATATTGAGCGGGGAAAAATTGATTGCTATTGGTCTTTTAATAGAGTATTGAAAATATTTTAATTAAAAAAAAAAAAGTTAGTTAAATATCAATTTTTGGAGGCGTGAGAGAGTTTCAAAGAGAGAAAATATGACTGTTTTGTAATTTTTCTTCACTTTTTATTGTATTTATAGCACTGGCATTTAATTGATACACATTTTTGGGGTAATTGAGGTATGTTGCTTCCGAATCTGAGGTCCGTTCTATCAAAATTTCCCTCATTTTTGAGATATTCAGTATAACCAAAAAACACTATTTTTTCTTCAATAAGGGTCATAACTCTACTTTGGGAACCATCTTTTTCAAATATTTTTACAAAAATATATCTGACTTTCAACATATTTCATTTCTTCATAAAATGAATCTTTAAAATTGCACATTTAGAAATCCAATTGTGGTATTACAAAATGAATGTTCATAACTGTGCAAAATATTTCAATATAGACTGGTATCAAATTAATTTATTTTATCTATTATTATTATCTGGCTCAACTATTACAAGATGTTCGAAGATTCAATGTTTTTGTTGTTCGCATATATTTTAAGTACTGGTTTCTGTGTCAAGTTCGACCAAAAGCACCAGCAAATGATTGGAAACTTTTAAAGGATGCTATATTTACAAAATAAATTACGTGAACATCTTTGTTATTTAAGCGAAGATAATATTGCCTTGGCTTTCTTTGACGATGAGGTAGAAGTCGAAATGAACAAAAAAAAATGGCATTCAAAATTTTCTAGTTGTTCACAATATGTATTTCTCAATATATTCTAATACATATTTCTATTTAATTATTGAAATTATTATATGCCTAGATCAAATGTGATCAAAAGGCCGGATGGATCGTATACCACTGTCGGTATAAGTCGAATGTTGCAACTGTTCTGGTTTGGTGTGTTACATGCAAATTTTTAAATTTTTTTGGATTGTACTTTGCATACGTTAGTGTACGATATCAGTAAAAAGTTTGCAATATTTGAAATACATGGTTCCTCAAATAGAGTTGTGAACATTTATTTGATCATTAAATATTTCTTACAAAGTTTTATTGAAGAAAAAATAGTGTTTTTTGGTTATACTGAATATCTCAACAATTATGAAAATTTTGGTAGAACGGAACTTAGATTCGGAATCAACGGACCTCAATTACGCAAAAAATGTCTGTCAATTAAATGCCAGTGCTATAAATACAATAAAAAGTAAAGAAAATTTACAAAACAGTCATATTTTTTGAAACTCTCTCACGCCTCCAAAAATTGATATGTAACTAACTTTTTTTTTTTTTTAATTAAAATATTTTTAATACTCTATTAAAAGACAGCAATAAATTTTTCCCCGCTCAATATAAATTTTGTAGACACTTAAAAATAAATTTTAACGAATAATTTCACTTTTTTCGCCTATAACACCATGAAGGGCCTCACGTAGGTAAAAAATGTGTGTGGAAAAAATATTTGTCAATTGATTTTACATTATAATATTCAAATACCAATAAGTTAAGACTTCTATTTTAAATCTT
>JAWNPW010000826.1:0-13608 GCA_035078745.1 Diastata ussurica
TAAAAATAATTAATACTTGCTTTATGTAAAAAAATTGATCAAATGATATAAATATACTCACTGTATAGGGCATCGTTTAGAGCCGTATATTCTTTAAGTGCGTTCTTATTGTTAACTCCATCATAGTTGAACTTAGTAATTATGGCTTCTCCTATTATTGAAACACAATTTTTGATGACATCGCCTCTGATTATCCTTTTGATTATAGTAACCTGTATTATAAAAAATGAAACATATGTATATTAAAAAGATTATATTTATATATGTTTATTTTATTTTCAGCTTCATTTAAAACCTCAATGTTCGTTATCGGGAATGTTTCGTCAATAGGCATGTCGTCTTTGGTAAGTTTTCCCAGTATGGCTAATATTTTGTACTGGGTTTGCTCGATTTTGTCTTGGGCTCGCAGTATGGTGTTTTGTACCTCCAAAATTTTTGTGATGTTATTTTCCATTCTGTTTATTCTGTCCTCGTTTGTCTTCTCAGAAGCAAAATCAGTTGATGTCACCGAAAAATTTTTTGAGTACATTGCTGAAATTTTAAACAGTGTGTACTATTGGTGTAAAAACTAAATTTTTATTATAAGGCATGCAAACGTATTTATATTTTATTAAGTTAAGTGGAGCTATTTCAATTTCTAGCATAGTTTCATTAGTAAGAATTATACCCAATGTACTTGAGTCAACAGAATGTGTAGGGAATGGTTTTGAGTCAGAAAACCGTTGACATTGAGCAAACTGTTCGTTATTTTCATTTTCAATAGATTGAATAATAACTGCTGGGCTTAAACAGCAATAGTTATTTCGCAAAATTGTAGTAAGAATAAATTTCTCATTGATATACTTAATAATTTTTCCTTTTTTATTTTTAATAAACCCTGTGTTCATATTATGTACTTTAATTTTTTTGGTGATATATTTATTTTTATTTGTTGTAAAATTTTAATTGGGCTTTATATTGCATTTTTTAATTCCTGCATAAAGTTTGCAAATTTATATGCAGTTAAATCATGAATAAAACCCATTTCTTTAATTGACTCGCACATATGCAGCAAATTTTGAACATTATATGAAACATTTTGATGTCCATATATTTCAGCAAATGTGCTTACAAAATATTCAAAAATATTTTGAATCGCATCCAAATTATTTCTATAGTCTGATTTGGATGAAAGCAGCCTATATCCTGCGTGAAGCAACGGAAAATTGTAATAATAATCATCTGGAATTAAATCTTTGAGTAAAACAATGGAGGTGTATAAAGCAAACAACCTGAACTCTGTAGCTTTCCACATGCTGACCTCATCGAAGCTTCTTGGTTTTCTATTAAACTCTGTGGGAATGAAAGCAGCAATAGACAAACTGCATCTATTAAGTTCTTGTTTATTAACTTTTAACTTTTTTGTAAGTCCTAAGTTCAGAAGGTGCATTGGATCTATAGGAAATTGGGTTATCATACCAATTCCAAGACTTTCTAACGCCATTTGATTTTCTAGAAAAGCTTTTTGATGGTGCTCAACATATTTTCTACTTGTATAATCAGAATCAGTAATTTTCTGGCCACAGGTGGACGAAAATGCTGTATGATTCCCTATTCGTGTGCCGATTTGAGTGCCCTTCATTCGTCAAAAAAACCTTCTCGGTAAACTCCTTTTGATTTACCGTCTTCCTAATTTCTATTATGCGACTTTCAACAGCAGCTAGCCGCCAAAGATTACGCTAACTGCACACCTTTTTAGTGCTCATATTGTTATTTATAATAAAGTAGTACTACTTCTTAGATTTAATTATAATTTAGTATTTATTTCACTTATCAACTTATGTACTTATATATATTTTCACAATCAATTGAAGGTAAAAAATCCACTGACGCGTGCCACGAAACGAATAAAAGAAACATGCATATATTATATGTATGTTTACATGATACAAAACAAATGAGCAATAGAATAAAGAAAATTAGAAAGAACAAAAGCCGAATGCTTTACGAAGTTTTAATAGAATAAAGAAAAATAGAAAGAACAAAAGGCGAATGCTTCACGAAGTTTTGAACGAGTGAAAAAAATTAAGTCGTAAGAATCTCCTGCTTACATCTCTGCATACAATGTAAGCGATGGTAATCGATATTTTTCCTTAGACTTGTAGTACACGAAATGTAAAAATCCACATACGCATGTGGCTCTGACATTGTTTTGACGTCATCATGAAGCCACATTTCCCACATTTGGGTCCCACACATCAAGACGGTCCCAGCAGGTCCGCCAGTATCATGTTTATTTAAAGAGTTTTTTCAGAATACATTCAAATCTCATAATAAAGAAACAACGGCTTCGTAGCTGTTCATTTGTGACTTTTTTTTCCTTCAAAGTTGAAATTTGTAAAAAAAAACTGTAATTTTTGGCAAAAATGTAGATTTTCAAACCATTTAAATTAATTAATGGAGGCTCGAGGCATATAAAGTTTCTTCTGCAAATTTATTCAGATTTAAGCAATCTAACATAAAATCAAAAGTTGCGTCTTTTTATGTTTCAAAAGCTAACAATTTTTTAAGGGTTTTGAAACACTCAGTTTACGATGTAAAATTTTCAAACGCAAAAATCGGGGTTTATTCGGGGAGATGATTCAAAATACATTGAAATAATTTATTCAACAAACTTTCGCCTCATCCCACTGCATCCCTGAGACTTTATGACCTCCGAAAACACTAATCGGTGAAAAATTGATGATTTTTCAAAAAATTCTAACAAATACTTTCCGACTATGTACGATGAAACTTTTATTTGATTATTAAATTTAAGATAGTAAATTTTTAGAAAAGATCAAATTTGCATGAATCGAATCAGATCTTTTAAAGATATGTAGTTACAAAGTTGTGAAAAAAACATAAATTAGGTATAATTTTCAGTAGTTGAACGAAGTGTAAAGTGTCAAGTGTTTTCCAAACATTTTCCAAACTGGTTGTTTCTTTTTTAAGGTATTTGTAACAAATTCCACTACCCAATTTCGAATTTCGTGATTACGTTGTTTTTTTTTCATCTTGACCGTGCTCTATTTTTTTCTCCAGTCACTCTTTCTAGGTTTTACAAACAGATATACAAACTTAATATAACCTCGGTGAAGGGTATAAGAAAACAAAAAAAAGTGAACTTTTGATACGAAATTCAATTTTAAGCACTCAATTTGAAAAACTTATTCAGGGGAAACAATCGAAAAAATAAAGTTAACGTGAGTCCAGCCACCTCACTTATTAATTAGTTCAAAATTTCGATTTGGCACCGATTTAAGCACTGTATGATATTCCGAAAGGGGAATTTTGCAAGCACTGCTTCACTACTGCCTTCAGTAGCTCCTCCAAAGATTTCCTTAGTAGAAAACAGTTAAATCATGCCAATAGATATTTAAACCATTAGGACTATCAAGGTTAAATTTTTCCTCATCGGAAATATCACATTTTCCCCGTCATGGGTCCATGACATGTGTTTTTCGTAATATTATTTAATTTGACCACATTATCAATTGCTTTTGCCGAACGATTCACTGACAATTTCTCGATAAATGAAGCCAGTTTCCTTGTGTGCGTCGATTTTAGCGATTTCCTCTAGAGAACGCGTCTTTCCACTTCCTACGTTAAATTTAAGATAACATTAATCGAGCAATCGCTCGGATTTCTCTATACGAAAGAAGCATGCCAGATGCATCGAATGTAGGAGGAAAGTTTTCATGACAATTTGTTAGTTTCAATTACAATTCAATGATAACGAACTTATTTATGAAACCGTTAGTTCGGCAATCGTTCGGATTTCATTTCAAATTTATATTTATTGAAAAGGCATGCCAGAAGCACTGAATAGATAAGGGACGTTTTCGACTCAACGGACTTTTAGCCTTACAACTTACAGGAAAAAGAATGTGATTGCTTTTTGGTGCTGATATTCTGTGTTGTATCATTATGAAAAAATAAGTACTTTCTTTTTCCTTGTAAGTTATCTTTAGAAGAATATATACATTCTTTAGGTAACATTTTCCGAGAGGTGGATGTTTGTTGTAGCTGTCCAGGCAGACGTTGTTCTGCCTTCCTGGTATTTCACTGACGGTATTCGTTTTCTTTCAACTGCATTCTCGTCGTTCGTCCACCTTCCTACACCATCATCATCATTATTTTCCCCAAAATTCTTCCTTTGTCCACATCCAATCTTCACCTCCATCCACCTCGTAAATCATTCTCCTCCAGTGTCGATAATTTTTCCCATTCATCCTTCTTTTCCTCCCCACTTTAGTGCATGTTCTCCATAATGTTCCTCTTTCCATTATACTTACATAAAGTCATCGTGAACACAAATATGTGTCAAAAAAATGTCCTTATACTTAAATACTAATATATGCATATCGACAAATCCAAAGTCAGGCATCAAAATCCGAAAAATAAGATCTAATATTTGCTGGCTACCAGTACATAGTATCACCTTGCAGCAATTCATAAACACTAAACTATAGTAGGCTATATTTTACAATTTTCTACATAAAGCATATTTTTAGCAAATAAAATAATATTTTCCATTAAGTCAAACATTTTTATTTTCAATAGAAATCAGTTGAACAAACATTTTCATTTCGTTACCAAAATTTCGGTTATTGCTCAGATATAATATATTAAAAAAAAAAAATAATTTGAAAATTCTACAAAAATGCATTTACATGTGTTACGAAATTTATTGAAATTCAATCCAAAATTTCTAACATCCAGCGAAATTATACTCACGCGTCATTATGCTGACTATTCGAAAACTATTCAAAATTTAAAAATCAACAAGGACTCGAAAGTTATAGTGCAGGGTTTCACCGGGAAACAAGGAACATTTCATTCCAAAAATGCTCTTGACTATGGTACGAAAATAGTAGCCGGCGTCTCTCCAAAAAAAGGAGGTACAAAACATTTGAGCCTACCCGTTTACAAATCGGTCGAAGAAGCCAAAAAAGCATGTTCTCCACATGCTACAGTTATATTCGTTCCGGCTCCGAGTGCTTCGGAAAGTATAATGGAAGCAATTTGTGCGGAAGTGCCACTGATTGTTTGCATCACAGAAGGCGTACCACAACATGATATGGTACGTATACGTCAAGCGCTGGCTTCGCAGGAGAAATCACGACTCGTCGGTCCAAATTGTCCCGGTGTGATCTCCGCTGAACAATGCAAGATTGGTATTATGCCAGGTGAGATACATAAACGAGGCATTGTCGGTATTGTGTCTCGTTCCGGTACTCTTACTTATGAGGCTGTTAATCAAACGACAGTAAATAAACTCGGGCAAACTTTGTGTGTGGGGATAGGCGGTGATCCATTCAATGGTACTAATTTTATTGATGTTCTGAAAGTCTTACTCAAGGACGAAGAGACAAAGGGTATTATAATGATTGGTGAGATCGGTGGGTCCGCCGAGGAGGAAGCAGCTGAATTTCTCAAAGCTAATAATAAAGGATGTAAAGCCAAACCTGTTGTCTCGTTTATAGCTGGAGCTACAGCCCCATCTGGTCGCCGCATGGGCCATGCTGGTGCCATTATAGCCGGTGGCAAGGGTACAGCTGCTGAAAAAATTAAAGCACTAGCAGCTGCCAACGTTCTCATATCCAGAAGTCCCACTCAAATGGGCAATATATTGCATGCAGAAATGAAAAAATTAGATTTAATCAAATAGCCGTGAGTCCAGCCGAATCGTTGTACCTGGTATAGTCGGGTCAACAGTCTTCGCCTTGATTAAAGAATTGAATTACAGTTTGCTATGATTGATGCTTACTCAAATAAAATGTTATTTATTAAAATAAAATTTTCAAATTTCGTAGCACAAATTTAATATTTAAGAAATTCTTATTTTTTTCTCATATTCAGTTTGCATGCATACCCAAAATTGTGAAGGATTAGTCATCGACTTCCACTGCACGGTAAGCAATTTCTTTCAAAATTCTCTTTTTCCTCGGGACTTTTTTTAGAGTTCTACAAATTATACAATATGTTCTTGCTAGGTTCACATAAGCTAAACTAATGTCCAGTGTGATGCTTGATACTTCATTGACTAACGGATTGTGACAACTTTTGTTATAAAATAATTGAAATGGTGTTGTTTTGGCTTAGCTGACGCCCTTCTCCTTCATCCATTTTCTACTGTATGCAATCTACTTTTTGTGCAAAAATTAATAGATGTTTTTGATGCATTTGCATTTCATGTCGATATTGTTGATGGTGATATACATGAAAGGTAAATGTATTGTTGGATGCTGTCTGTTCTTGCTTTATGTACCTAAATGTAATACACGTTGTTATTGTTCTTAGCTGGAGACTATGAACTTATTGGCCCCCTTTTCTCCCTCAACGAAGGTATTGTTCTCGTTAGGTTTCGTGTGAAAGTATTGTATTGTATGTATTGTATTGTATTCAGCGGAAGGAGATTTGTTCCATATGTTGGCAGTTTATCTGCTCCACCCATCTGAAAGATTGAAAAAACTGGTTGAATCACTCTGCCAATGAGCCTAAATTCAGAATAAAGATCATATTTGTGCCGGTAATTTTGAAAGTGGCGTAACCCACAGTTTCATTGTTTCGAGATATTTAAGAGTTTGTGTTTGAGTTTGTAGGCGATTTTGATGATTATGAAAACAAAGTGACTGTGCCAAGAGTTAATTGTTTATAATTTTGCCAAGATCTTGTTTGTAAATTTTGTAGATTTATAACTTTGGCTCAAAATATGATAGATTTGCATTATGAGAAGCGAATTTAATAAAAAAACGAAAAAAAAAAATGTAGTTACGCCACATTCAAAATTACCGGCACATTTATTATATGTGTATTCCGCCACGGTGGGGTGACATAAGGTCCGTGGCATTAAGGTCACTTGACATTAATGCCACTTCAAAATGCCATTAAGTCAGTTGACATTATGTCACTGCAAGTGACTAATGTGTCAATGGGCTAAATGGCTCATTTATTTTTGGGGGAAAAAATCAAAAATCTTCGTTGGGGTCCATAGCCATAATGTCAATTGACATTATTGCCATTTCAAAATGGCATAACATCAATTGACATTATGTCGCTAAAAGTGAAAACAATGTCAACCAAAATTTTCAATTTTTATTATTGACATTATGTCCATTATTCCAATTGTGATTTGACCTTGTGTCCATTTTTGGAAAACAATCACACACCTTTAGTTCAATGTTAAATTATTATTATTCTTTATTAAATGTTGTGAATTATGAAATAGAATATCAACTTCTTTATCGGGAAATGAAGAAATGTTTCTTTTCATATAAAATAGTTAGTGGATTCAATATTATCAACTATTCATATGATAGTTGATAAATGAATTTAAAAAAAAAAAATTCAACAGTTTGAAATAAACGAAAAATGAATTCATAGATTAATAGTTAATATATAAATTGAAAATACGGTAGAGAAATCAGTTATATAAAAACATTTGTAAACGAAAAACAAATTCAAAGATTAATAGTTAATATGTTATATAAAACATTTGTAAAATTTTGCACAACGGTTTTGCAATATGGGCATAAAAGTTGATTACTTGCGGCATCAGCTTTATCCGCTATTGTTTTATAGCAATCGCTGCAAAGTTATAAATGATTTCATGGATGCAAAAGAATATATTTCTTTTTCTCCATGCAGACAATACAATCCAGTGGATCTATTATATCGTTATCCAGATCGATATCTTCTTTGAATGCATAATCATCAGATTTGTTCTCAGTTGCATACAATTCTTCAGTATCCATCTCTTTCATCAAACGATTCTGAGTATTAGACATTTGATCTAAAAAATCAAAGATAGAAATATTCTTATTTTCCTCGCTTGTAACCATTTTGCGTATTAAATTCGAACGTTTTTCATAAAAAGTATATTTTTTGCCTGATGAATATTAAATGTTCCATCAAGAGCTGCTTTTAATGACACTGAGTGCTTCAAATCTTCGCCAGCCAAAACATTCATAAACTTGAAAAAAGGTCCATTTTTCGACAATTTATTGGAAAGCAGAGAATTATATCCTTCCATCGCACTAGTGGTTCTAATTGATAGGTTGTGCACGGAGATGTTCCGCGGTCCCTCCTGAAAATAATGAAAATGATTAATTTCATAATGAAATAATCCACAATTTTTCTAGTATAAATTCGAAATGTGGGCGTTATTTCATTATTGGTTACCAGAGGACTGTAAACATGCTAATTAAAAAGAAATGACATGACGCCCACTAAAAAAGTCGCCTCAATTTTGCTATTTTAAAAACGAAACTAAGATTTTAATACAGAAACACTGTTGCTCTCGAAGCCGGTGTTGCGTGCTGTCCAAGGGTTATTATCCGAAGAACCGGCCGCAGGTCGGCCATGCAAAAGCGATTTTAATTCAGAAGTACTGTTGCTCGCGAAGCCGGTGTTGCGTGCTGTCCAAGGGTTATGATCCAAAGAACCGGCTTCGCGAGCAACAGTACTTCTGTATTAAAATCGCTTTTGCGTGGCCGGCTTGCGGCCGGTTCTCAGGATCATAACGCTTTGACAGTACTCAACACCGATTTCGCGAGCAACAGTACTTCTGTATTAAAATCGCTTTTGCATAGCCGGCTTTTGATTTCGGCAGTTAATTCATTCATAATTCATTCTTAAAATAACAAACTGAATTATTTTCTTGAAATAAGTATATTAAACGTCTCCTGTTAATCGAAAGTGAAAAAATGTCCAGCATCATTTTTTTTTTCATATAAATTGTTAACAGCACATTTTTTTAATGTCCGTGATTTCATTTTCCGTTTAACAGAAGACTGTTAATTATTAATGTTTGTCAAAATTTGTTGTTAGGTAAATTCACTTTTTTTATCCACTGCTTTTTAAAATATTGAAGAAACACTTCCATGGCAGCAGTGTGAGTCAATGACGCTGTTAAATTCTTTACTTCAACTTCCAACAGTTCACAAGCTTCGCGAATCAGCTCTGGCTTAAGAAGCGGTAAAGCCATGAACTTATTCATAAGTCTTTTCATACTGTGGTTTGTCCCCAACACCTGAGTGAAGTTCTGAATTTTTGCAGCATTTCGCCGTAATGCTTGGCAATAATGAAACCAGCAACCTATAGATGATGGTTAAAGTTATAAGAAATAAAGTTCATTGTAGAGTAATAAATATTTCATTCAAAAGATTTATTAAAAGTTATAATTTAATAATTACCATTTAATTCCGGTGACGGAAAAACTCTCATTAAAGCGTTTCTCACAGCTTTTTCATAATCAGTCATGAAAGATTCTGGATTTAATGGCATCAAATTGGTGTTTATATATTTAAACAACTTAACATAAGCTGATTCTGATTGTTTGCCATCAACACATAGATGAATACGTAAAGCTGTAATAATAATAAGTAAATTGATTAGATGGATTTTTCTCAATTCAAATAATTTCAATAATCGAATGTCACAAAGCCACAATTCGGTGTTGAATCCTGGCCAAGGCTTGTGTACTATTGCCTGTATAGCCGAATACACCGGTTGGAGCTTTGGGACATTCGATTTTTCAAAATTATAAAACTAATTAAGACATAATATTATACTTTCATGCTCCAAATATTCGATATTAATTAATAATAATTGTTGATATTTACATGACGGGACAATGTTGAATGTGCCATTTATATAATACCTTCTACCGATTTGGATGTCTTCTTCCTCTATGATATTTTTTATTGTTTGAGACATAAAGATTGTGAAACTAAATCGAGTCTGGACAATAGCGCCCTGATAAAATGCTTCTTCTGGCTCATATTTAGAAAACCCATAAGATTCCGTTATGTTGTTATCAAGAAATAAATTTTTTATATCATCCGGCGACGATAAATTTTTGAGCAGTTCATTATTTTTGATTCGGCAAAGAGTTTGCCGCATCTTGCCGAAATGCACTAAATGAGCCGACTCCTTGTTGTTCTGACATTCTTCATCAAAAATATCGCGAGTGGAACTTCGCTTTAAACTTACCTGTTCGCAAGCTTTTTAATTTTTGTTCCTAACGCCATTTTTTCTTTTAAAAGTTGTTGATCAGGATGCTGATGTAAATTGTTTTCGTTCAACCGTTCCCATTGTCCATTTTCATCTATAAAAACACTGGCCTTGCAGTTTGTAGTATAGCACACATATCTGTGGCCCTTTTTGTAGGAATTTTTTTTTCGATACACTTGTTTTTCATTTGTGTAAACCAACACACTATTTGCTCGGAAGCCTTCGATGAACTCGTACTCCAATGACATAATTTTTTTTTTCACTTAAAATGATCCACGTGGATTTCTACAACACTCCTTTCACTTAATCAGTCTATTCACTTTGACACTTTGATACTTTGTGCTTTTGATAACTAACTTCAACAATTGAAGAAGCTAGTAAAAGCCAGAAAGAATATTATAGCCGGATTAAACCGATTAATTAATACTCTTCACCTTCTATATTTGTTTATGGACGATAAACTTTAAGTCAGCTTCTCTGATCGAAAAATTTTTGCTTAACTCTCATGAACGAATGTTTGATTAAAATAATAAAAAGTGGGCGATTTTCGCCCATGATCTCACTCTATACTTGAAAGAGGTGTGTGCCAAATTTGGTTTGATTATCTCCATTAGTCTAGATTTTTTAGCGTACACACAGATGCTTATACGGATAGACAGACAGACATAGCCAGATCAATTTCTCTTTCGATGCTGTTCACGAATATATATACATTAAAGGGTCTGAGGTCATTCCTTCTGTTTGTTACAAACGGACGCACAGACTTAGTATACGTTTAGTGAAGGGTTTAAGAATACAAAACAACGGTTAAACTGTAAGTCTATCAGTGGCAAAACTAGGGTTTGCGAAAAGGGCGCTTCGAAAATGTATATATATATCGGTTTGACGATGAACATATAATATATATTAATAAACCTCGAACAACAATTAACAAAATCCAACAAAAAAGAGCATTAAAATCTCCTTCTTAACTTATATGTTCATCGTCAAACCGATATTTATATATATCCAAGGCTCTTCCCCCTTGAGTTTGCCACTGAAATTTATTGATGCAAAAATTAACAGTAAGTTCATTGAATAACTTGAAAAATATCAACAAATATGATTGACATTGTGCTCACTTCAGAAAGAATTGATTGACATTATGGCCATATCAGAAATCGAATGGCCATAACGTCAATTTAATTAGTTTGGGCTTGACATTATTGCTACTTGCGGCAGTATAATGTCAGTTGACTTAATGTCACTTTGAAATGGAAATAATGTCAGTTGACATTTGTGAGGATTCGTGTAGGCGATCAAGGTGAACCACTCGACCAAGAGCATACAAGTGAAGAGTAATAAAGCGAACTAAACAATGAGTTACATTAAGTGTTTTCATTTAAATCATGGTTAGAATAACTTGTCCTGCGCTCCATATAACCCACACCCGTTTTCCAAATCCTCGCTCACCGCATTAGAGGCGTGAGTTCCGTGCCATAGCGTAAGCCGCATGGTTCACCCCTTCCCCTCGCTGCAGCAGATGCGTGAGCTTGCACCATCGCATAATCCGCATGGTCGCCTTCCCCTCCGAGTCTTGTAACGAATCCTGGCCCCGCTGAGCTATCCCAGCTGGGAACCCGGGAATCCGGTGATACGTTACAAGTGGCGCCCGAGCAGGGACTCCAATTACGATTGGAGTTTTATAATTATACTACAATCAGCCAGATTACTTTCTCGCCAGTCTTCGAGCGGCGTTGAACTTAGGCCACACGACGTCAACTCCGATGCGTTACTGAAAGGCTATTGGATGGGTTTTTAGGCAATAGTCATAAACTAGTGTATTGAAAAAAACGCGTAACACAAGAAGACGGGAAGGGAAAAAAACTTATCTGCTAGTCTTCCATGACCCGCCCTCGCACTCGTACACGTCGTTCTTTACAACGCGTTAACCTATTCAGCCAATGCCAACGTTAAGAACAATTCGCGTAGTGCATATCATAAACATAATCGAAGGATAGGTAACATACTCAAGTAACTCGGTGTAATAACAAAATAACGGAGCGACGAATATATATGTATATACCCGCATTGGATATACACATTAACAAAAATAAAAATTTCAAATTTTAACATATTAAGAGAATAAAAAAAAATAATAAACTAGGAATAATATATATATATAAAGTAAAGGTGCCGACAACAAACAAAAAAAATTATACATATATCTAAATTGAAATAATTAACGTTTGGATAAAATTATTTCTCGGCCGTCATTGAACTCTGGTACCATGTTGGCATTTTTGGTATGGAAAGAAAAATAACAAAAGAAAATAATAAATAATAATCTTCTTCGCCCCAGCATCGAACTCCGCTACCACGTATTGTACAACGCTTCAGCACTCTCAGCCAATGAATAGTTCATCAACATGCGCACAGTACGTATCCTAAGCAGGAAGAAGAATAGTTAATACAAACGCAAATAACTTAGTTCACTTATAACGGAAAATAATAATACAAGCACAAATAATTTTTTGGTTCAATTACAACGAAAACCGGGAAAAAAAGGTTACATTGGAATAAACATTTCATGTGTTCCTAAAACAGAAAATTATTTTGTTTGTTTCTTCAAAAAAAAAAAAAACTATTCCTCGGCCGGCATCGGCACCATGTATGGCATTTTGCTATTTTAAAAAATAATATATGGGAAAAAAAAAATTCTTCCTCGCCTCGGCATCGAACCCGGGTACCACGCATTGTACAGCGACTTAGCACACTCAGCTGCTACATAGATGGTTGATATCTACGCAGTCCGTATGTTGAATAGGAAGAAGAACATGTAATAAGATCACAAATAACTTAGTTCAACGAAAACGAATACTACAATCACAAATAACTTGGGGAAACGATTATAACGAAAACTTGAAGCCAATTATACGTGTGATCAGAAAGAAGAAAAAAAAATGAAAATAATCTAGTTTTTGATATTAAAATAATAATAATAATATATACCAAAGAATTTTAAGAAAAAAATAAATAAAGGAAAATATATTTTTGTTATTTAACAAAACAAATAATACAAATAATACAAATAAAACGAATAATGCAATAACAAATAACTTGGTTTAAATATAACCAAAAAAAAAAAAACGAATAAACAAAAAATTTTTTTTTCATATATACCAAAGAATTTAAAAAAAAAGAAAAATAAATAAAGGAAAATATATTTTTGTTATTTAACAAAATAAATAATACATATATTTTCATCAAAAAAAAAAAATATATCTAAAAATTAAAAAAAAAAAATAAAAGGGAAAAGTAATAAATAAATAAAGGGAAAATATTTTTTTGGTAACATAATAAATAATACATATATTTTGATACAAAAATATATATATACAATTTTAAATGAAGGAATCCAATTGGGAAAAAAACAGAGGAACTATAAAAATTATATAACAAAAATTACTTGCAGGCAAATAACAAATCAACGTCATAAGACTACTGCCAACAACAACAACAACAGTCATCTAGCAATCTCGTGACATCAGTAAGCAATAGCATAATGGTTCGCAAAACTTGGGTGTATTC
>JAWNPW010000827.1:0-13587 GCA_035078745.1 Diastata ussurica
AATATATATACTTTGTGGGGTCTCCGACGTTTCCTTCTATGCGTTACAAACATCTGCTCAAAGTTAATATACTATTCTACCTGTTGAATGGTATAAAAAAAACTGATTACTCTCACTATATATATATAAACTTCATTAATTTTTTTGGCGGGGGGTTTTCACCAGTATTCTGCATAGTTTTTTCCATATTTTGAGTTCGCAAAAATTAAATTTGAAAACCAATTTTTTGTCAAATGTTATCGCTTATCACGAATCTATAAAAAAAATTACGAAATGTCAAAAGCAAACGGTTTAAGATTGGATTTGAATAGCTTTACCGAGCTTTTACATCTTGATGGACACCAGTAGCCTTTCAATAGTTCGCATGCGAGCAGGCGAAACTTTTTTGGTTGACAATAAGAGGTTTGTAATGGTCATACAAGAATATATGTATTTGGATTACTTTGTTGCTTTTATCCAAAATATCTAGAAAAATACTCTAAAATATATAAGGTCACCTTATGCGAGCATGTTTGCATGCGTATAAGTCTATATTTATGTTTGTTAGTATTTATTTGAATGTACAATGAAAACAAATATGTACCAGTCTCAGATACATATATTTGCAGCTGTTTGTGTGCGTTGAGATTTCATTACGTTTTCCATATTTTTAAATATCAACGTTGTTTTTTTTAAATTTCAATATTTTCTTTTTAATTATTTATATTTTTAGGAATATCATATAAATACAAATATACCTACATAAGATATACACGTAAATACATATATCTACACTATATACGGAAATTTTTGGCTTGTTACTTTTTTTACAATTTACTTTTACGTCGTTGAAGTAATTTTGGTTTTTGTAGATTCTGGAATATTTAAAAAGATATCGAAAGGGGGATGGTACCAAGTATTTACATATTTCAAATAAGAATATCTTATAGACATAAATGTGTTGACTCGCGGCTCTTTTTTTTTTATTTATGTTTTATTAGGCACGTTAATTAAAAGACATGAAATGAAAAATAATTGAAACAAAAACGACTGGAAATTATTTTTTTTTTATTACTTTTTCGTTAGGTGCTTACAAATGGCATACAAATCAGTAGAATATTTGCATCTCTGCCACGTTGTAAGGTTTGTCTATAAATGTAAAATGCTTTCTGGTTTCAACAAACTAATAACAAACATTTGCAAATACATTTGATATGAGGATTGTGTCTGTTATTCATTCAATAATTTAGTGTTCCACATACCACCAAAATTCTTCCAAGTATCTTTGGCTGCTGAACACGAAAATCGCAATTACTTTTTGCCATGGATAGGATTTTAGAGTTTTTTTATTTTTGTTTTGGAAGTCTCATATATTTAAAAATCATCTCAAGAAAACTCTCTTGTATTCTGACAAAATTTGGATCAAAAAATTACACGAAAATTTCAAAAAATACAAACAATTTATCAACTTTCATTTTGTATATGGATATAGTCATTTCATGAAAAGAACAAACTACATACACATGAATAATCCACGAATAAATAACGAAGTTATAAAGAGTGATTTTTCAGCTATTTTCTTTTTGGCAACACTGGTTTTGACGCACGTTTCGTGTCTTGTGTCACTGTCGAACATCTTCAGTTTTGTTTATAATTTAACCATGAATCGTCTTAGAAACGAACAACGCTTGCAAATTATTGTACTTTATTATTGGCCAAAGATGCACTTTTTTATCGAAAAATTGTGTTCAGGGACGAAGCTCACTTCTGGTTGAATGGATACGTGAACAAACAAAACTGCCGTTTTTGGAGTGAAGAGCAGCCAGAAGTATTGCAAGAGCTATCAATATATCCAGCAAAAGTCACTGTTTGGTGCGGATTATGGGCTGGCGGCATCATTGGGCTGAAGTTCTTCATTCAACGTTACTGTGAATGGTGAGCGGTACCGTGCGATGAAAAGAAACTTTTTTGTGCCCAAAATGGAAGAGCTTGACTTGCATGACATATGGTTTCAACAAGACGGTGCCACAAGCCACACAGCACGCGAAATAATGCACCTATTAAGATTCGAGTTCCGTGAACAGTTTGAACACGTTGGGGGCCGGTGGATAGACTATTTTTTGTGGGGCTATATTAATGTCTATAGCGACATGCCCGCTTCGATTGACGCACTGGAAGCCAACATTGAAGTATTTATTCGTGAGATACCGGCCGAAATGTTGGAAAGAGTATGACAAAATTGGACTAAGCGGATGCAACATCATACTATCAATTCAAATAAGGGTTTCATGCATTTTTCTGAATATTATGTGTTTTTTTTCTTTAAAATTTTCGATAGCTCCTAAAAAATCACCCTTTATATAGATAAGCCTATCTTTATATAGATAATACATAGAGTACAATAATAATTGTCAAAGTTTATAATGTTTTTTTTTTTTTGTTCTTATGAACTAGGATCACATGTATAATAGGATTTACAGCGATATTGTATGCAAATGAGTTTGTATGAGTAAATTAGTTACAATTGAGAGAATGGCGGTCCTAAAAGTTTTCAATTTTACTGAACCTCTAATGACGATTGCATCGAACTCGTTATCAACAAATAAGCGGAAATGCTAACAAAAAAATTCATCAATTAAAAAGTCTCAAAATCTATTTATTCGAAAGTTGTTTATTGCTTACTCTTAAATGTCCAAATGAAGAAAAATATGTAAATATCGATCGCAGTCGTTGTGAAGGGAATTTGAGTTCTTGAATTAGTTAACTTTGAACTCACTCATAGTGAATGACTCAACCACTTAGCTCTAAAATATATCAATTTTCTAATTCTTGCCCTAGTGAACAAGTCTGATTTCGAATATCCCACAATATAAATGAAGCAACAAATAATTCCCGTTCACAATATCATTGACACTTCGAACATTTATCTAAACTTATCAAAAAAAAAAAAAGAAAGAAATGTAAAAATAAAACTTTTCATTATATTGCCTTTGATATCGTGATACTGCGACTTCGACTCCACTTTCACTTCCAATTCCATATTCAACATTTTATATCAACAGCAATCAGATGAGAAACATTCAAGGAACAAGAACAATACAATGAATATATTAATGAAAACAAAAAAATTGAAATAAACACAAAACATTTCTATACATTTATATTCGTTGAAGGCATAAAAATATTTCTTAAAGTGTACTTGTCAAAGTTTTTATCGCCTTATTAACTCATTTTTGCGGTGTCAATTTACAAAAACAAAAGCATTAATAACAAAAGTCTACTGGAAAACATTACTTATCCAAAAATATGGAGTAGAAATTGGCTCATAAAATGTCAACAGTCAAACTGTGGGCTGTCAGAAGAAGTTGTAAAAAACGGGTAAAGAAGTTGTAAAAACAATTCAATTCGAGCCTTATTGGCTGGTGCTGAGTTTGGAAGGCAAAACATAATAATGCGGTGTGGTGTGTCATGAAGTCGAAGAGTTACTATTGTTTCAAACTTGAAGCAATGCACTATGGGTAATTTGACCTGTTTTTGAGGAATAAATTAATAACTGTCAAACTAAAAAGATTTTTGAATAAAAAATTTTTTTTTATTAAAAGTAAAGTTGATACGATATTTTTGAAATTAGAAAAAATGTTCTTTTCTTTTTGTACCGAAATTGACCTTTTTTATACTAGTTGGGAGAAGTTTTTCATACAAAAGCTGCCTGCATAAAAGTTGAATATCTCAGAAAACGATGAAAACCGAAACATGAAATTGATAAAGTATGCTCTAAATTCATTACTTAACACAATATTAAAAGTTAGAATAAGGCCATACACGGCCAAAATTTTAAAAACTTATCCGAAATTCAATGAAAATAAAATTAATGTAAAATTTGAGTTTAAGTCAAAATTGCAAGTTTTTTTCACCAAAATCAAATGTTTTCTTAAAACTTTTTCTGTCCATATTAAGTACTTACTGTCGTCATCTTTTTCCATAAATTAGTTTTTTTTTAATGTGTCCAAATATTAATTAAATCGTACTTTTAAAAATGATTACTTTGAACATGGTTTTGACCACTTTGTTTACAAACATCAACTTTGAAGGGTTATTATTTCGCTTTTGTTTACTGTTTATAAAAACAAAATTTACCGTTATTCCATTTGATGTATTCTTTATTAAATATACTTAACAAAAAAGTTTTTACTGTTTGTTAAAAAGTTGACCTTTTTCCCCAAAAACAGGACAAATTACCCATAGTGTAATGGTGCAATGGGAAAAAAAAAAAAAAAAACACGGGACTGACAACAGCATCGAATTTATATTTCTTCATAAAAAGAATTTTTTGATCAACGCTTTTTTTTCAAGTCCGTCTCTGTATTGCAAACAAAAGACGCTAAGTGTTGTCGTTTTATCTCATACTAACAAATTTTAAGGTGTCATCATGGATTCGCTCTCATTTTCTGTGGCCAACAATTACACAGTTGACACGACAAAATTGTCTGTCGTAAGTGTTGCAGATTGCGCCTTTATAGAAAGGAAAAACGAGAATTCCTATATTGTAAATATCTAAATTGTGGTAACAATTGAAATTGTTAAGCACTCACTTTGTATACTTTCGAACACCACCAAAAGTCGTCAATATTCGTCTATTGCCACTTTGTCCAGCATATAACAATCATCACTGCCACCTGACAATCTACTTAGCTATCTACGTTTCTGCAGATGCAGATCCCTTTTCCCCATTTACGAAATTGTGTCGCGTTCTCTGCTCACACATAGCAGCAGCAATGCCTCAAACTCCTGCAGCCGTAAAAACGCGACACTTTTAAGAAATTGCTAACTTCGCTTCGACTTTCATCAGCAAATTAACAAAAAATTTAAAAAGAAAGCACCAACAAAAAGAAATTAACAAAGCAAGTACAATAGAAAGAAGGACAAAAACATTTTGATGCGATTTTCGGATATTAGGTGTTAATTTTCAAACCTTCTCGAAGACACACTTCCACACGCACAGTTACCACTTTCCCTTTTTCTTTGGCTTTCAACATCGATCTCGAGGCGGAAAAACAAACGCTAAACTGAACGACTACGTCGACAAACTCTTTTTCTTGTTGGCAACAATAATTTTTAATTGCCCCCTAGGGAAAACAGTAAAAAAGAAGCGACAAAAACTTCTTCTCTTTGTGTGTATGTATTTGTGTGTTGGAGTGTGGGTGTTTTACCCTTTGCAGTTTTTAGTGTTCGAATTTCGTCTAAACGTTAAGGCGTAACTTTGGTGATTGGTGGCAGTCTTTCAGCAGCCCACGCGCAAAAAATTATTAAACACCCAACCCTTAACCCACCCACTCACACGTCCACCTTCTCTCCATATCCAGTCCCAACATCAAAAGCTTTTCATCGATACTTTTTGAAGAAATTATGTTCATTTTATTATTTTAACCGTTGTCCGCCAGTTGCCAATATTACACTGTATTGTTTCCGTGCACCCAACTTCATTTTCTGCCCGCTCGAGTTACATCTTGTCTGGAGCTATTGCGAGTTATAGCTATCAAACCATAATTGCTTGTAGATTCTATATTGTTCTTGCAGAATTTCTAGCAAATTTAAATCAGCATCAATAGCATTGCGCAGAGTACTAGACAGACAATCATTGAGGCAGACTGATGAACAACCAACTAACCAGAACATAGTTCACATTTTCTGTATTTATTCAATTTATTGGATGTCATAGCTCGCCGAAGATAGTACATATTGCCTTTTTGCTAGTTATACCGTTCACCTGTTTGTAGCACGTAGAAGGAATGACCGGAGACCATATAAAGTATATATGTTCTTGATCAGCATCGATAGAGATCTAGACATGTCCGTCAGTACGAAAGTGAGCAAAAATTAGATAGTAAGAGTTGAGATAATCGAAACAAATAGACTTTTTTTTTTCCATCAGCAACTTTAAAGCGTTTTTGGATTGGACCATTTTTTCGGGTACCACCAGTATACCGATGTGTGTTTTTATGATGCTTTTAACATTTTTGTGGGCATAAATCCCACAAAATGCAACATTTTCCTATGAAGTGTTTGAAAATTTATGTCAATCAAGGATACCCCGTCAAAATCTGGGAGTGATTCGTCTACTTTTCACCTTTTTATACCAGGTTGAATAGTATATTAGCTTTGAGCAAATGTTTCCTACGTATAGAAGGAAAAGTCGGAGACCCCATAAAGTATATATATTCGTGATCAGCATCACCACAGAAATCCATTTAGCTACGTCCGTCTGTCCATCTGTTGCTGTGCAAACTAGTCCCTCAGTTCTAAAGCTAACGAGCTGAAATTTTGTACATAGACTTCTAATTACCATAAGCTGCTCAACGACAAAAATCAGCGAAATAGGATAAAATTTAGGTATAGCTGCCATATAAAATAAGAACTCCGAAAACCAAATTTATAGGAAAAACAATTTTAAATTCTATTTTTCATAGCATGCTTTGTAATGTGCAAGCATGGTAGAAAATAAAATAAAATATCAGATCGGATTTTTCTTACGAATATTTAGAATTTCTAATTTTGTTTGGTTTTTTTTTTTATCAGTATCAGCAATCATAATAATGCCTAAAATGATTAAGCGTACACACAAACCAAAATTTTTCAAAGAAAACAAAACCTCAACAATATTACTTTGAAAATGTATCACATGACATTGACACCTCCACTGCTCAAATGACAACAAGGTTTAAAAAGTCATGAAACAATATTGCAATATCGCAAAATATACTTCCTTTTCCTTCGAGCTGTTGACCGAGTAACATCGCAAATTTTTTCCGGCATAAGGAAAATAAAAATAAACGTAAAAATAAATCGAAGAATTTCTTGGACATCGTCCAAATAATTAATATTTTTTTTTTTTATTGGAAAATCATCAGCATCAGTGGAGATTATAAAATCCAAATAAAATTAAATAATTTTGGATAAGAGAAGCAACATCAAAAAATATTACAACCAAAAAAAGGAATTTTCGAATATATCTTTTTTTAATGAAATCGATTAACATAAAAGAAAATAAATCAAAGCTTTTATAAAATTATTATATTATAAAGTTTGTATACAATTATGAATGTTACAATTGAATAATATTTGTGTAAATTTGAAAATGGATTTATAAACTATACTTATTTCCTTGAGGTGATGTAAAAGGGCAACTTTCGGTTGGTTTAGGGATTTTCCATTAACATAATTGCGTGCAGGAAAATCATGGTAGGGAGGGTAGAGATGCACTTGCTGTAATCAACATCAACAGCATGGTTTACCAATAGAAAAGCTATGCAGTGGTTAAGGATGACTTTCCTTTTCTTTTTCTTTCGTTTCTATTGTTTCCTCCAAACTACTCTCCTCTCTTGGTGTCTATCTGTCTTTCTTTTATTCAGGGACTCTGAAATACATTGTGTGGGTATGGGTATTGGAGTTCGAAGAGGGTCAAAACCTCCCCAATACGACTGTTTGCTAGTGGCTAAGACGGGTCCCGTTCGACTCTTTTCTCTTCGATGCAGAAGTGTCTTGTCGGATACAAGCTTATTAATTTCACCTTAGCTTCACCATGCTTATACTGTTTGCTGTGGTCATGTGAAACCAACATGCCTCTAGTTTCATCTTCAACTGTACCCAATTGTGGACAGGAAGATCGTTGCAACACGTGCGGCAAAGGTTTGATTTATTTTAAACTGGCGCCCAATATGAGCCCGAAATTGTTAGAGAACCAACGTGGACCGAAAAGGTTTGAAAGCCAACGTGTGGCAATGCGGTACAACACAGCTTGATAGTTTCGATACGTGTTAAGAATGTGTTTATACGTGTATATCCAAAAAACATGGTTCGAGTTGATTCGAATTAAAATGAAAAACTCGCCCAAAATCGTTTGTAACTTCTGCAATCCCATCCCATTTCGAAACTGGTATCATTTTAAAGATAAGAAATCAGGCTTTCGAAAAAAAGAAACTAAAAATTATTTAAAATACCCATTGAGGTCAAAATTGAAAAATAAGGGTTAATTTTGAAAAAAGGGGGAGTGAAATTTTTTTTTTTTTTTTTTGTTGTTATTATCGAAAAGTACATGAAAAATGCTTTAAAACTCATTTTTTAAGAACTAAAATCGATAAAGTTTTTTCATAGTTACACGATTTTAGAAATATCGATGTCACCTTAAATGTGAGAAACAAATCTAGAATACGGGCTGGAGCCGAAAAAAAAAAAAAATTGCATAATATAGGGAAAAATGAGAGAAAAAAACCAAATTTTCCATTTTTTTCGCTCAGGCCCCGTTTAGCCTAGAGACCTAGTTTTTGGTACCAGGTAAGTGCAAATTTAATATGGTATTCAAACGATAGGTACTGCCTCCACGATGAAGAATATGTTACTAATTACGAAATAATTTTTACCATGAGACCACCAGGACCGAAATTTTTGGACTAGGTCAAAATAAAAGATATTTTGCAACAAATCTAGAATACGGGCTTTATAAATACTGCATTAAAATCGTTTTTTCGTATATTCAGTATTTCTGCATTGAAGTCATAATACGTGGCCGGCCTTCGGCCGTTGCTAGGGTCATAACCCTTGGACGGCACGCAACACCGGCTACGCGGCTTCGGAATAGTTTTTCGGTATCCTTCAGTAATTCTACATTAAAGTTCTTTTTGCGTGGCCGGCAAAGGCATCAAATCTCTTTCTGCATTCATGTTGGCGTTTTTTTTTTCTTTTATATTGACCTAGTTATAAAATTTTGATCCTGATGGTCTCAGGATAGACCTATTACTTAAGTAATTACATATTCTTCATTGTGGAGGCAGTACCTATCGTTTGAATACCATATTAAATTTGCACTTACCTGATACCAAAAAATAGGTCTCTAGGCTAAACGGGGTCTGAGCGACGAAAATGGATAATTTTGGTTTTTTTCTCTCATTTTTTCCTATATTATTTTTTATTCCGGCTCCAGCCCGTATTCTAGATTTATGTCAAATGTGAAAACTTCCCCCCCCCTAATTTTTACAATTTTTTTTTTTTAATAAGTTAATATTTTGGAAATTTATTACTTTCATATAGGATAATAATTTACCAAAATATTAAGCCAATCCTATAACTTTTATTTTCTGACTGAGACGTTTGAGGAAGAATGCCTCATATGTAGAATAAGTACACACAGAGGAATTCAGCATTTTAAAATGGATTAGGTACAGTTGACTATTTGAATAAAATACTGTATTCAAAATACTGTATTACAAAATTCTGTATTCCAAAATACTGTATTCACATAATACTGCATTTCAAAATAATGTATCCGGAAAATACTGTATTTAAAATACTGTTTTACAAAATACTGTATTTCGAAATGCTTTTTTGCAGAATACTGTATTTAAAATACTATATTGCAAAATACTGTATGACAAAACTCTGTGCGTAAATGATGAAATGCACAACTTTATAATATTGAAGTTTCTTTTGGATGGCCGGCCTTCGGCCAGTTCTTAGAGATTATATCCCGTGGACAGAGCGTAACACCGGCTACGCGATCAACAGTACTTCTACGGCCCGTCCTTAAGGATCCAAGGGTTAGGACGGCAAGGAACACCAGCTTCACTGCTTCGGAATGGTATTTCGGGATTTTTCAGTTCTTGGAAACTGTAATATTAAAATGCTGTAAATGTGAAGCAGAATTTTGGAAAACTGTATTTTGAAATGCAGTATTTTGTAAATATAGTATTTTGCAATACGGCATTTTGCAATACATTATTTTGAAATGCAGTATTTTGTAAAACAGTATTTTGTTAATACAGTATTTTAGCTTCACAGTATTTTAAAAAGACTATACAAAAATACTGTCTTTCGGCAATACAGTATTTTGTAATGACTGGCCCGATCCTTTTTACAATCAATCATGCACGTTGTTGAAAATTTTTAAATCGCATACTAATGAATCTATAATGAAAATTTTTGATTTTAGCATTGTGGTATTTTCACCTTGAAATGTACAAACCACTCACTCTCTTTCTCTCTCACTTTAACTCTTTCATATTAATTCTAATTAGCTGTACATAGAATAAGTGAAAGAATTATGTTTTAGTTGTTAAGCAAATCTGCGCAAATAAAGAACATTAAAATAATAAAAAAAAATAAACGTGTACAGTTGCATTAAAAAACCCAACATGGCAATAGCAAGTGTAATATCATCACAAATTGTGGGCACTTTGCCGACTTTTGATCATGTGGACAGTTCCTGGAAAGTTTATAGAGCAAAATTATAGCAATTTTTTATTTGCAACTCTATAACTGAGGAAGATCGGAAAAAAGCCATGCTATTGACGTCCTTGGCAGAGAATTTGTTTATGCTGCTTCAGAACTTGATAAGTCCGAAACAATCAGGGGATGCAACAACAACATATGCAATGTGTGTGGAAGCATTGGAATCACATTTTAAACCAGTAGCTATAAGTTTTGCAGAGCGTATGAAATTTTATAGTGCCACTAAACAACCACAGGAAACCATCAGTGATTGGGCGATAAGAGTACGAACTCTAGCAGCGCGTTGTGATTTTGAACTGTTTTTGGAAATAGCCTTCCGCGATAAGTTTATTATGGGCTTACAATTGACATAAAAAAGGGTTAAATGTCCTGATAATGTGTAAAGCAAAAATTGAGAGTGAGTTAAATTTTTTTGAGAGAGCGGATTTTTTTTTCGATGGCAAGCAATAGAGATAATCCGATTGATATGAAAGTGAGTATGCAAGGCAAGCAATTGTGTATGCAATTAGACACTGGCTCTCAGTATAGTATATTTTCTGGTAGTTATGTGTTACGATACTTTGGTGAAATTAAACTGGAAAAGTCTAATGTAATTTTAAAAACATATAACGGCTCGGAATAGTACCCAATAGGAAGTGTTAAAATGCTGCTACATTATAAAAATGTTTTTAAAGAAGTGGAATTTTTAATGATAAAAGGTAGCGGTCCACCACTGTTGGGTAGAAATTTTTTGAGAGTTTTTGATATTGAAATAAAAAAAAATAATTATGTAAACACAGAAATAATTAAAGAAAAGTTTCAACGCAAATTTAAAACTTTATTTTCTGGAAAATTAGGCTGTGTAGAAGGGTCGGTAGCAAAATTTTTTAGACCAAGGCCAGTACCACTAGCGATGCAAAAGAAGGTGGAAGATCAAATAAGGATATCAGTGGAGATACGCCCATAGTACCCATATTAAAGGCTAAACGTCAAGTGAGAATTTGTGGCGATTTCAAAGTGACAGTAAACCCATGTCTTATTATTGATAGATACCCATTACCTCGAATTGAAGATATGTTTGCTAAATTAGAGGGTGGAGAAGAGTTTACTAAGTTAGATCTAACCATAGCTTATCAGCAAATTGAGCTTGATGGTGATTCACAAAAATTAACTACTATATCGACAACTAAAGGTTTGTTCCAATTTAAGCGACTAGTTTATGGTTTAGCGTCTGCACCTGCAATATTCCAAAAAATCATGGAAAGTTTGCTTTTAAAAGTTGAGGGAGTAGTCGTTTTCTTTGATGATATTCTGATCACGGCTCCTAAACGCACTAAGCATATTCAACGAGTAGCAGAAGTATTGCGAATACTTCAAGACGCAGAGTTTACCTTGGCCCTCGAAAAATGTAAATTCCTTTGTAATGAATTTGAATACTTGGGTCATATCATTTCCAAAAATGGGTTACATACAAATCCGAAAAAAGTTGAGGAAATAAAAAACATTGCGTGTCCCAAAAATGTTAAACTGCTTCAAGCGTTTTTGGGAATCATAAATTTCTACTGACGGTTTGTACCGAATATAGCAAATATTGCTTCGCCATTGTATGCAATTATGAACGATGATGGGAAGTTTATTTGTACAAAGGAATGCACGAAAGCAGTGAATAGCTTAAAGAAGTCCCTCTTAGCAGATAAATGTTTGACACATTTCAACCCTAACTGCAAAACCAAACTAACAGTAGATGCAAGTCCAGTGGGTGTGGGTGCAGTATTGTCGCAGGTATCTTCAGAAGGTGTCGAAAACCCAATAGAATTTGCGTCACGAACTCTGAAACCTATGGAAACAAGATATTCACAACTTGAAAGGGCGGCGGTGGCTATTCTTTTCGGCTTTCAGAAATTTCATCATTACCTATATGGTCGGGAATTCATACTGGTAACAGACAACAAACCACTGCAATACATTTTTAATCCAAAAAAAGGTATACCACAAATGGTCGCAAATAGACTACAACGTATCGCACTAGCCTTGTCAGGGTACAACTTTAAAATTGAACACAAAATCCGCACAAAATATGGCAGACTACTTTTCGAGATTTCCTTCTAACTCTAGCTCGGAGTTTAATTGGTTAAAAGGAGAGGTATTTTATAACTATATTAAGGAGGTTAACAAAATTCTACTAGATCTAGAGTGTCTAAAAAGGGAGACTATTAAAGATAGTCTTTTGCAAGAGGTAAAACATCACGTTTTAAAGGGTTGGCCAAACAAGTGTACAGATCCTGAGTTAAAACCGTTTTTTCAAAAAAGGTTCGAACTATCTTATGAGCTAGAATGTTTGTTCTTGGGTTATCGTATCGTCGTTCCTCGAACGCTTCAGAAAAAGATAGTTGAAGTGTTACATTCATCACACATGCGTATAGTGAAAATGAAGTCTATGGCACGAGAATGTTGTTGGTGGAACAAACAGAGTGAAGACCTGGAGAAAGTAGTAAAGTCTTGTGAGCCATGTCTAAAGATGCGAGCAACACCACCTAAGCAGCAGCTGATAGTTTGGAATTGGCCGAAAAAACCTTGGTCCAGGCTCCACATCGATTTTTTTGGTCCGTTTTTAAGCCGCTGGTGTTTAATTGTGATAGATGCTCATAGCAAATGGATAGAATGTATCGATATGGGAAGATGTACAACTAGCAAAGCAGTAATAACGAAATTGCAGGAATTATTTGCACGTTGCGGTCTTCCGTAGGAAATAATTTCCGATAACGGAACGCATTTGTGTCTAACGAATTTAAAGAGTATCTACATGAATGGGGTATTAAGCATATAACAACTCCGGTCGGGTACCCCTCTACAAATGGTCAAGCGGAAAACGCGGTAAAAAGTCTACAAAATGCGTTAAAACGAAGTCTACTTAATATAAACGCATCATGTTTCGATATGGTTTTGCACAGATTTTTACTAGATTACCGTAACACAGAGCATTGTAATACAGGTGTTTCGCCAGCTACATAATTGTTCGGTCGTCAATTGCGTACAAAATTAGATTTGTTTAGTCCACACCGGGAAATCAAATCCCAGTTTGATGTAGAAAAGGTAGTACAACAACATCAGGAGAGTCAAAAGAAATATCACGGATCCAGGAAAAATGATTTTGAGGTAGATGAGGCAGTAATGGTTAAAGATTGCTCAGTACCAGGCAAAATTACATGGAACCAGAAATGTAGCAGATTAGTATCTTCGGCATGCACCGAAGCTTCTATACCGTTGTAGCCGGTTATAACCGACTACTTAAATACCCTTCACCTTCTATATTTGCATTTGGACGATAGTCTTGAAGTCAACTTCTTT
>JAWNPW010000830.1:0-13580 GCA_035078745.1 Diastata ussurica
AGTCGTTGGCACGAATCAGCTGTCATTTGCCATTCACTTATAATCCACCATGATTCAACACGAATCTGGTTGACTGTAAGTGGTTGACAAAAGAAGAAGAGCCATTTTTGTTGAATATACGGGGGTTTTGCGCGCGTAAATGTAACAATAAATGTAACAATTAATATGGGATATGCACTGTTTACGGCCCCTTGGCCGCCCTATATAAATGTACCCGCGCACCTGTGCGCTGATACCCGGAACGTATACTATAAAAATAATAACAAAACAGGTAAATTCCAATAAAAAAAATTTTATTCATTCATATCTTTTCATGGTGTTTATAAGTCTTTGAAGTTTCAAAAAAACGAAGAAAATGCATTATTTGTTTTTGCAATATTATGTATTTATTTTGCGTTATAATTTTTTACCAAATACATGAAATCTTTGCATTTCATAGAGTGAATAAATGCATACCACTTTTGGCCCAAAAAATCGATTGACGAAAATCCGCGCGACACGAAACAATAATACCAACATATAGTATAGTATGTGCTGCAAGCATACTAACGAACAAAAATAAAATTTTTCCAAAGTGTATACAAATTAAAGGCAAGCAACGAGCCGAAGACATATTCGTGTGTTATACAAACACGAACACGACGAGGCACAGTGGTTGAAAAAAAATAGAGCACGGCCAAGACGAAAAAAAATTCGTAGTCACGAATTTTGACATTGATTAGTGAAATTTGTTATAAATACATGTACATACAATTACATTACCTGGTTTACCTGTAACGGCCGTTCAAAGTTGACACTCCGTTCAACTACTAAAAATTATATTTGATTTAGGTTTTTTTTTCCAACTTTGCAACTACATATCTCAAAAAGTTCTAATTCGATTTATGCAAACTTGGTGTTATATAAATAAAAAATCTACTATCTTATCTTTAATAATCAATTAACATTTTTGTTGTATCTGTAAAAATCATCCATTTTTCACAGTTTTTTATTTTTGGAGGACATAAAGTCTCAGGGATTAAGTGGGATGAGGCGAAAGTTTCTTGAATATATTATTTCAATGTATTTTGAATCAATTCCCCAAATAAACATGACCCCCCGCGATCCATCGGAACCCGATTTTTTTCGTTTGAAAATTTTACATCGAAAACTGAGTGTTCAAACGCTTAAAAAATTGTTAGTTTTTGAAGTCTTAAACTTTGCACAATAAATAGAAGTACGCAACTTTTGATTTTATGATAGATTGGTTCAATCTGAATAAATTAGCCGAATAAACATTATATGCCACGAGCTTCCATTAATTAATTTTAGTTGATTGAAAAACTAAAATTCTTTCGAAAATCACTGTTTTTTCCGAAATTTCAACTTTGGAGTGTAAAAACAGTCACAAATGAACAGTGATGAAGCCGTTGTTTCATTATTATGATATTTCAATGTATTTTGAACTAACTCTTCACATAAACGTGATACAGGCCGCTGGGACCGTCTTTTTTTCGTCTGAAAATTTTATCTTTTGAAAAAATTCTAATATTACACCGGTCCTAAAAGTATGTTACACAATTCTTAGCTTATGGAAGTATGCAAGCAAAATTTTGTACGGGGAAAATCAAAAATTTCATAATTTTTAGATGTTCCTAAAAGTAGGCAAAAAAAATATTGTAGCATTTTTGCATGGAAAAATATGCCGGAAAATCAAAATTTCGAAAATTGGATGAAAATGGCCGAAAAGTGCACCGAATGATCTCATTTTCCAATATGACTTGATAAATATCATTTCACATCTTCTTACTTTATTTCAACTAAAAATATTGATTTTTGTAGCTTAGAGGTCATATAACTGTTTTTTTGTACCTAATGTGCATATAAGAGACATATACAGAGCTTATGTTCCAAACCAGGAGAAATTATCTCAACTCCTTCACCCCATTGACCGCTTCCAAAAATCATCAAAAAACGTTGAATTTCGCACAAAACAAATCATATAAAATCAACCAGAATTTCGGTTTTTTAAAAATAAGTTTTCTGATATAATTAAAGTTTTATCTTTCTTTTCCAAAAAACTTCAATCAAAAATTACAACTGTTTGGCCGTGGTCACCTCGAAAAACGGCTTTTTCTCCCACTGTGCGACGTACGATACCCGCGGGTATAGGAAAACCGTCTGCTGGCCATCACTGATCTAAACACTACCAATACTGTCGAATTTTTGAATATTTTGACAAAGCAGTTTGAGTATATTGATTTCACGTCAAATGTGTAATGCGGAGAAGCAGACACCGCAACGTTTGAGCGGTGATTGTTGATTAGTGGATTGCATTCATAAAAATAAACAGTAAAATAAACGTCCAACAGTAATTTAGAAAAATTAACAAATTTACTGTACAGATGGAACTAAGCGAGTAAAGTGAGCTTTATTCCACCATGCACTTAAAAACAATATGACAAAAACGCTCTATACAGCGGTTCGAGAATCTCCATTTTGCATATAACTCAAGCACAGGGTACAGCAAGTTGTCAGATGAATACATGTATGGTTAGTTCTACTGTTCTACTGATTTATTTACTTATTATATTTGAAATTGATAAATTGATAAATATTTATTTTATTGAACTATTCCTTGTTTATGAGATTGTTGGCAGCAATAGCAGGGCGACTCCCAAAATTTTTTTTTAATAGATTTTTCTAACTTTATTTTTGTCATACACAACTTCCACCTTTTCAGGAAAAAAATGATAAAGTGGACCAGCACACAATGGGGTATTTTGCATAGATTTCGGGGCTTAATTCAAAATGTGGAATCTGGAAAGTGAATCTGGCCAAAACTACTGATTACTTTTACAAATAGACAAAATTTTACACAACTCCCCACAACTGCCCGACAACGCATGCACCTCTTGTAATCGGTTTGGGAAGTTGTCAGTCGGTGGATTTTATTCATTTTAGGAAGCATACAATTACTTCAGAAACCACCTGTGCCAAATTTCAAATCTCTAGCTCAATACGTTAAACTAAATTAAACTTAAATTAAATCGATGACAAATAATCCAATGTGCAGCTGCCCAAAATTACTTAACAGTGGTTTCAAAAATATGTTGTTGTAATGGAGCTATCCGAAATTTAGAAACTTTTTTAACTTCCCGTCGCTATCCACATTTTGCAAAATTTGATTTGCTCCATCCGTTTGGTTTTTATTTGCATACGGACAGACGGACTTCGTCAGACTGTTTCGATGCTGATTAAGTATATACACCCAACTCTTTTTTTACACGGTAGATACGTTCCCCAGAAATCCGTGTAAAAAAGCATAATTACAAAACAATGATTTTAAAATCGTAATAGTCTAAACAAATTTTACAAAAAAAAAATTTTTTTTGAATCGTGCAACTTCAAATCCGTGTAAAAAAAAACCGTGTGAAAAAAGAGTTGGGTATATACATACTTTATAGGGTCACTTCCTTTGCTTGTTACAAACTTACAGATTTGGTGTGCCCTGGTGAAAATTTGTTGATTGGCAATACACAATACATTACAATACATTATTTGAATATCATGAATTCAACATAAAAATTGGCAATAATTGTCATATAAACAAAAAATTTGTGTTGTTTTTTTAAGCTCTTATTTTTTATCTTTTTTCAGCTCACAAATGTTGGGATTAACATCAATTCGTTTTCGTTTAGCACTCTTACCATGGAATCTGATAAGTTCATTTGTGTACGAGAAAAAGTCAACGATACCGCCCAAGTGGTCATTATCGATATGAACGATTCTAGTAACCCAACAAGACGTCCAATTTCTGCTGATTCAGCCATTATGAATCCAGCAAGCAAGGTTATTGCGCTTAAAGGTACTCTTCAGTTTCATTTCGATTTCATTGAAATTGATGATAATTTTTTATTTTGACTTTATTTAGCTCAAAAAACTTTGCAAATTTTCAATATCGAAATGAAGTCCAAAATGAAGGCACACACAATGACCGAAGATGTCGTCTTCTGGAAATGGATATCACTTAATACATTAGCTTTGGTAACGGAAACATCTGTATATCATTGGTCAATGGAGGGCGATTCAACGCCTCAGAAAATGTTTGATAGACATTCATCATTGAATGGTTGCCAAATCATTAATTATCGTTGCAATCCATCGCAGCAATGGTTGTTACTTGTTGGAATATCCGCGTTGCCCAGTCGAGTTGCTGGTGCAATGCAATTGTATTCGGTTGAGCGCAAAGTATCGCAAGCAATTGAAGGTGAGATTTCATTGCAAACCATTGAATTTACTATTTCCAATAAAACTATTATCCATCAATATATTTAGGTCATGCTGCTTCATTTGCTAACTTCAAAATGGAGGGCAACAAAGAATTGTCGACGCTTTTTTGCTTTGCTGTACGTACTGCTACGGGTGGAAAATTGCATATTATAGAAGTTGGTGCTGTACCAGCCGGTAATCAAGCGTTTCCGAAAAAATCAGTCGATGTATTTTTCCCCCCGGAAGCCCAAAGCGATTTTCCCGTCGCCATGCAAGTTTCAGCAAAATATGATACTATTTATTTGATTACCAAATATGGTTATATACATTTATATGATATGGAAACAGCAACATGCATCTACATGAATCGTATATCGGCCGATACGATTTTTGTGACAGCACCGCATGAAGCCAGTGGCGGTATAATTGGTGTTAATCGCAAGGGACAAGTGCTTTCCGTTACCGTCGACGAGGAACAAATTATTCCGTATATCAATACTGTTCTACAGAATCCAGATTTAGCACTGCGTATGGCTGTTCGTAATAACCTTTCCGGCGCTGAAGAGCTATTTGTACGTAAGTTCAATAAACTCTTCACTGCAGGCCAGTACGCTGAAGCTGCTAAGGTTGCAGCTCTTGCGCCGAAAGGAATTCTTCGTACACCTCAAACCATACAACGTTTCCAACAGGTACAAGCGCCAGCGGGGTCTACAACGCCACCGCTATTACAATATTTTGGCATACTTTTGGATCAGGGCAAATTGAATAAGTATGAATCGTTGGAATTGTGTCGCCCAGTGCTCGTACAGGGCAAAAAACAATTGTGCGAGAAATGGCTAAAGGAGGAGAAACTGGAATGCAGCGAAGAGCTGGGGGATTTGGTTAAAACATCCGACTTGACACTAGCACTATCTATCTATTTACGCGCCAATGTTCCAAATAAAGTGATACAATGTTTTGCCGAAACTGGGCAATTCCATAAAATTGTGTTGTATGCTAAGAAGGTTAATTACACGCCCGATTATATATTCTTATTGCGATCAGTGATGCGTAGCAATCCAGAACAGGGTGCTGGATTCGCTTCAATGTTGGTCGCCGAAGAGGAACCACTTGCTGATATCAATCAAATTGTTGATATATTTATGGAGCAATCGATGGTACAACAATGCACTGCATTTCTGCTCGATGCCCTTAAACATAATCGTCCGAATGAAGGTGCTTTGCAAACACGTTTGCTTGAAATGAATCTACTGTCTGCGCCACAGGTTGCCGATGCTATACTGGGAAATGCGATGTTCACACATTATGATCGTGCACATGTTGCACAATTATGTGAGAAAGCAGGTCTACTTCAGCGTGCTTTGGAACACTATACCGATTTGTATGACATTAAACGTGCGGTCGTGCATACACATCTACTGAATGCCGATTGGTTGGTCAGCTTCTTTGGCACACTTTCCGTTGAAGATTCATTGGAGTGCCTGAAGGCCATGATGACAGCAAACATGCGTCAAAATTTGCAGATTTGCGTGCAAATTGCAACCAAATATCATGAACAGTTGACAACAAAAGCTCTGATTGATCTCTTTGAGGGTTTCAAGTCGTACGATGGTCTTTTCTATTTCCTCAGTTCGATTGTCAACTTTTCACAGGATCCCGAAGTACATTTCAAGTACATCCAAGCCGCCTGTAAGACAACTCAAATCAAAGAAGTGGAACGCATTTGTCGAGAATCGAACTGTTATAATCCGGAACGTGTTAAAAACTTCTTGAAAGAAGCCAAATTAACTGACCAGTTGCCATTGATTATCGTTTGCGATCGTTTCGATTTCGTACATGATCTCGTGCTTTATCTCTATCGCAATAATTTACAAAAGTACATAGAGATCTATGTACAAAAGGTGAATCCATCGCGTTTGCCCGTTGTCGTTGGTGGTTTACTTGATGTTGATTGTTCGGAGGATATCATCAAGAATTTGATATTAGTTGTTAAGGGACAATTCTCAACGGATGAACTTGTAGAGGAAGTTGAAAAACGTAATCGGCTGAAGCTTCTATTGACGTGGTTAGAGTCGCGTGTTCACGAAGGTTGTGTGGAACCAGCAACACATAACGCTTTGGCAAAAATCTACATTGACTCGAATAACAATCCCGAACGTTTTCTTAAAGAAAATCAATATTACGATAGCCGCGTTGTTGGACGCTATTGTGAGAAACGGGATCCGCATTTGGCATGCGTTGCTTATGAACGTGGTCAGTGTGATCGTGAATTGATAGCCGTTTGTAATGAAAATTCATTGTTCAAGAGCGAGGCACGGTATTTGGTGCGACGTCGTGATGCCGAACTGTGGGCTGAAGTCTTGTCCGAGTCCAACCCATATAAACGCCAACTGATTGATCAAGTTGTACAGACAGCGCTCTCCGAAACACAAGATCCTGATGATATTTCTGTGACTGTGAAAGCCTTTATGACCGCCGATTTGCCAAATGAGTTGATCGAGCTGCTTGAAAAAATAATTCTTGATTCATCGGTATTCTCCGATCATCGCAATTTACAAAATCTTTTGATTTTGACGGCAATCAAAGCGGATCGTACACGCGTTATGGACTATATTAACCGTTTGGACAATTATGATGCCCCAGATATTGCCAATATTGCGATTTCGAATCAATTGTTTGAGGAAGCTTTCGCTATCTTCAAGAAATTTGATGTCAATACGTCGGCTATACAAGTTTTGATTGAGCAGGTTAATAATTTGGAGAGGGCTTATGAATTCGCCGAACGCTGCAACGAACCTTCTGTTTGGTCACAACTCGCCAAGGCCCAATTGCAACAAGGTCTTGTAAAGGAGGCCATCGATTCGTATATCAAAGCTGATGATCCGAGTGCTTACATGGATGTGGTTAATGTTGCATCGAAAGCTGATTCGTGGGATGATCTTGTGCGCTATCTACAGATGGCACGTAAAAAGGCCCGCGAGTCATACATTGAGAGTGAATTGATTTATGCGTATGCACGTACTGGTCGTTTGGCTGATTTAGAGGAATTTATTTCGGGACCAAATCATGCCGACATACAAAAAATCGGCGATCGTTGCTTCAGCGATGGCATGTACGATGCTGCGAAGCTGCTCTACAACAATGTTAGCAATTTTGCACGTCTCGCCATCACACTCGTATATCTGAAAGAGTTTCAGGGCGCCGTTGACTCGGCACGTAAAGCCAATTCAACACGCACATGGAAAGAAGTTTGCTTTGCTTGCGTCGATGCTGAAGAGTTCCGCTTGGCACAAATGTGTGGTCTTCATATTGTGGTGCATGCTGATGAGTTGGAGGATTTAATCAACTATTATCAAGATCGTGGTTATTTCGATGAGTTGATAGCTTTATTGGAATCCGCTTTGGGTTTGGAACGCGCACACATGGGCATGTTTACAGAATTGGCTATATTATATTCGAAATTCAAGCCATCGAAGATGCGTGAACACTTAGAATTGTTCTGGTCGCGTGTCAATATACCCAAGGTGCTTCGAGCAGCTGAGTCGGCACATCTCTGGTCTGAGTTGGTGTTTCTCTATGACAAGTACGAAGAATATGATAATGCTGTGCTAGCAATGATGGCACACCCAACCGAAGCATGGCGTGAAGGTCATTTTAAGGATATAATCACAAAGGTCGCAAATATTGAACTTTACTATAAGGCGATACAATTCTATTTGGATTACAAACCGTTACTATTGAACGATATGTTATTAGTACTTGCGCCACGCATGGATCATACGCGAGCTGTTAGTTTCTTTACGAAGATGGGCCACTTGCAGCTTGTGAAACCGTATTTACGTTCCGTACAGTCGCTGAATAATAAAGCAATCAATGAGGCACTCAACGGTTTATTAATTGATGAAGAGGACTATCAGGGTTTGCGTAATTCAATTGATGGTTTTGATAATTTCGATACAATTGCGTTAGCACAAAAATTGGAGAAACACGAATTAACTGAATTCAGAAGAATAGCTGCCTATTTGTATAAAGGTGCCTATATGTATAAGGTTAATTCGGTAGTATACTTGTACTAAATAATTCATTTATTTCATCCACAGGTAACAATCGCTGGAAACAGAGTGTTGAATTGTGCAAAAAAGATAAACTATATAAAGATGCGATGGAATATGCGGCTGAATCAGGCAAACAGGATATTGCTGAAGAGTTATTGGGCTGGTTCCTCGAGCGTAATGCACACGATTGCTTTGCAGCATGTCTATTCCAAGTGAGTACAATTCTCACCCACTTACTAGTGTCTATTGACTTAAAATTATTCAAATTTGCCATATTACAGTGTTACGATTTACTGAGACCCGATGTTATACTTGAATTAGCATGGAAACATAATATCTTGGATTTCGCCATGCCCTATTTGATACAAGTAAGTTTCAAATTGTATATATGGTGGCAATTGGACGATAGTTTAAAGATAATTTTTTTTTTTTTTGCTTAGGTTATACGCGAATATACAGCAAAAGTGGACAAGCTCGAACGAAACGAAGCACAACGCGAAAAGGAGGATGACACTGTTGAACATAAAAACATAATCACAATGGAGCCACAATTGATGATTACAGCGGGTCCGGCTGCTATGGGTATTCCATCACAATATGCGCCAAGTTATACTGCGGCAGCGCCCGGTGGTTATGCGCCAAATATGGCTTATCCTGGTTATGGGTTGTAGAAGCTTGATTGAATACTGTTTAATTTATTACAATAACAAAGGCAACAACATCAAACTCGAACTACAAAACATAACGTGAAATATTGATAATAATAAGAATAAAAACAAGTTGGTACAATTCCATACAGTCACACTCAAAAGTAACCAATATATTCCACTACACCATTTATACAGAGCCCAACAACAAACATATATATACATTTAAATCAATAATCACGCAGGCGAGCGTAAAAAGTTTTTTTGATTTACACCAATTAAAGTATACACTAGCATCATTGTTGTTAACTATTTCAATGTACATCAATTCACGTGCACTTTAAAACCAAAACGTGACAAAAAGAAACGGTGGATAGTACAGAACTCAAAATTGACAGTTAATAAACATAATAACTTTTTATTATTGTTTTTGCGTTAGTAGTGTCTTATGTTGTATTTTTGTTAAATTCTTTAATTTTTGTATTTTCTATAATTTCAATTTTTAAATTTTCCTTTTTTCATCCTTGTTTTTCTTTAAAAAATAATAACATTTGAATAACGAGAGCTAGCTATTTTAACATTTTATTCACAGTTGAAAATAATTTGATGAAAAACTATCCGAATAGTAATATAACAATGAAAAGTGATTGATGCGTGTGTTGATTGATTATTGCACAATTCACACAATCACCGTCAACATTATCATCAAAGTGTAGTTTATTCAAAAAATTTTCAATTTAAAATGAATTATTTTTTATTATTAGTACCTTTAAAAATTTGTGACTTCATATTAAGGTAAATTGCTACAAAAACTAAAAAAATAATCAAGTTGTACTTTTGTGGCATTCAAATTCCAAATAAATAAAAAGTGTATTTAATTATTTACAATTCACTAGAACAAAAAATAATTATAACAAAAATCAAGGAAATTGAACTTGCACTAGCAGTACACGTGTACACGAATGTATTAACCAATTTATGTTTCATTGGAAATTATTAAAAATAATTAAAATTTAAATGATAAAAAAAAGATGAAAATGAGGATTCAAACAAAAAAAAAAAAAAAAAAACCAAAAAAATGGCAAATTGTGGTAAGAAAATTCATTAATATAATAATATTATCATAAATAAATCAAGGAGCAAAGCAAACGACACATTCTATCTTGAAATATTTCAAAATAAATTAATATAAGATGATTTAAAATGAAGAAAATTTTGAATAAAAACTGAAAATATAGCCACTTTATGTACATACGTACACTTTCAAAGCATGCGTTCGATCCTTTAGAAAATATACACTCACAAATTTGTAAGTAAATATTTTTTTTGTGTGACGATTTTTTATCATTCGTAGAAGTGAACATTAAAAAACAAATGCTTAATTTTTGAATCAATTATAAGATTTATTTAAAATCGTTATTGTTTCTTTACTTCTAATTTATCAGAATATCATAATAAACGTTCTAATAATGTTCATTTTTAAATTTATTATTTGTATTTATCATTATATTCTCTTAAAAAAAGAACAAAAACAAGCATCATATACATATACATTTATATATATATATATATATATATATTATATCTTATTGTCTATCAATATTATTTTGTGTAATTGCTATTATTATTATTATTACATATTATTAAACAAAATTTTTGAAAATACAATTAAAAATACAAACAAAAAATCAAATACATATTCGTTTTTTAGGTTTGTTTTTACATTCAAACGAATGGCATTGCCGTTCTATTTGAAAAATGTAAATGATTCCGTTTTGAAATAGAGTTTGAAATTTCGATCGTGAAATAAACTGAACGTACAATATCAGTGCTATTCTGCTAGTAAAAAAAAAAAACTTTCAAAATTGACCATAGCATTTAAAACAGTGGTCGGCGTATCGCAGTCAATTTCTAGAAGATTTCGAAAAGTTCCCATACGTGTGAAATGCACAATACGATAAAACAATACCAGTCAGTCTCAGTTAAGATGTCGAGCGAGCGGGTGCGCGCGTCGCACATTGCCTTCGATTTTGGCGCTTAAATAAACCGATTGAGCTAGAGATTTAAACTACACGTGTTCTAAAAAGTGATTGTGTACTTCATGCCAAAAATGGATAAAATCCGCCCACTGCTACGCCTACTACGTCGAATATCGGAGAGGTAATTTTTAAATTTTGTGTCAAATTTTGAATGAAGAAAAGTATTTTATTTGTATTTCTTTCAATTAAATTCTTAAATTCTGTATAGAATAACAACGATTTTAAGTTATAAAACTTTAAAATCGGATCAGAAATACAAATGTTATAGCCGAAAGAGCGCAACCTTGCATGCGTCTTTCGTATAAGTTCGTCCGGCCATCCGAAAGTGAGCAATAACTAGATACTATGAGTTGAGATAATCAAACCAAATTTGGTACACAGACTCAGTATATGTGCCCCATCTGCAAGTTTGAAACATTTTTAGATCGGACCATTTTTTCGGGTACCTCCAGAACAACGATGTGTTTTTTTAAGCTTTTTGACACTTTTATGGCCATAAATCCCACAAAATACAATATTTTCTTTTGAAATTTGGCACATTTGGCTAATGGATGATATAAATATTCTGTCCAAACTGGGCGTGATTTCTCCACTTTTTACCATTTTAATCGAATATTTGTCATTTTAAAAAGAGTTGAGCAACGAACAACCAGAGAAGTTTACATAATAGGGCTATTCAGAATCTTGTGTATTTGAGATTGCAAATTTGTGCTATAGTAAATATTTGCCATCAATTCTGAACGCATACTTTTGTTCGTTTTGTTACACTTTTTGCAAACCAATCAATTCACAGCTGAAAAACGAAAATATTTGAAATTTGATAGAAAATAAAATTTTTTCAATCATTCTTCTTTTTCTTAACTGTCAACTTTTCATTTGCAATGTGTAGCAAATATATACTATGAGATTTTAGTGTAGCTTATTTGCAATAGTCTAGCAAAAGTATATCTGTATATTTTGTTAGTGTAGAGTAAAAATATGCTATACATTTTGCAAATACTTCGATGCAAGACCATTTGCACAAGATTCTGAATAGCCCTAATGATTATCGTTCATATGCAAATGTAGAAGGTTCTAACATTTTATCTGGACTTATAACGGATTATTATTTATTGTCATATCGCATCAAAAGTGGTATGCGAGTATTGAGTTCATTTAAATAAATTCAAATTTTTCGAAAAGTGCACAAAAGTGCAACGCATGATTTATATATTTTTAAGAACATACTCAAGTGATCTAGAAAATATATACATTAGGACAGAGAGATACAGAGATCACAACTATAAGCGTTCATATAGACCCGAAAAACACTGTTTTTTTAGCATAACTTTAAAAAAATTATTAAAAATAGTAAATTTTTACACACAAAAAACCTTAAACATTTTTTAAAGTTAAATTACTTGAAGTTGAAGGGCTCCATTTACAAAAACTTGATAAGTTTTGATTTTCACAGAAAATATAGAAATCACTCAAAATTTGCTTGTTTCAACCACTCGCAAGCAACACCGACACCAAATGACAACTTCACAAAGTGATTGCAAAAGCTGTAACCATTTCTGATAAAACGTTGTATAGGGAGTTTTCAAATTTTATCAGTAGTTTTGGTCAAATCCAAATTTAATTTTTTGAATTAAGCGCCGATATTGATGCAAAATACCCCATTGTCTCTATTGTGCGAACTGTCTCGTGTAGAGCAATTTCTGTCGATTTTTGACAGGTAATTTTTTGGTAGTTTATCCTTGATGTGAATATCCAAAAGACGTTCCGTTGTTTTCATCCTCCGCCCCCACATAACTGGGTTTTCCCCCTTTGGGAATGAAATTCACTCTTGAGCTTCGCCAGGATTCCGCATTGAGCTTTAAGGTCCCTGTAAAGATAGCACTCAAGCGTTCTTTGACGCGTGAAGCTCGGAAGTATGTTGAAATACTGCTATACACAGCGGAAGCAAATTGAGTCATCCGAATTTTGCGAAGAAGCTACGAACGGCCAGAACTAATCTTGGATCAACTGTAGCTAGTTTCCGACTCGTATACGTTTCTACAATATGTATATTTACTTGAAAATGTCAATGAACCAACTACTGATGAAGCAATCCATAACAGATTATTTTAGAATTCAATTCATACGGTAAAAGCCTTCATACGGTAAAAGGTTGGTTGGTTTCCATCAAAAAATAATTTTCAGTTGTTGTCGATATTTGATTCTATTAACACAACTAATTTTGAATAAAAAAATGTGTTTTTAGTCGAATGGTTTTATAACTAAAATATATGTACACAAATAGTAAATCGTAATTTGTATATAGTACAGTAATAGTTAATCGCTGATTCGGAATTAATATTTGTATTTCAAACGCATAATTTAAACTATTTAACCGTCTTCTCACTTTAAGCCTTGTTCTACTTCTGAAGCACATACTATACAGACGCGAAAGTCCGAAACCCTCCCTGCAGGAAATGAGATTAATTTAAAACTAATTTTAAATTCATCTTTTTTCTACCACTACTCATATTTAAATTGCTTTTTTGCTTAGCGACGAACTGATTTTTTTAACATAGCGATGGCCTACGACGACACCAATTGCTTTT
>JAWNPW010000832.1:0-13561 GCA_035078745.1 Diastata ussurica
CCCTATGAGATAGAATAGGTAATAAAAAAAATTTGTATTTTGAAAAATTTATTTAATTATATAACTTTATTTTAAATTAATAATAAATATATTGCCCCTCGCAATCTTTGCCTAAAATAGATAAATTTTAATATTAATTCATATAACAAAAATATTAGCGCCTGAAAGCCTCACTTCGCTTCAGCAAATTCAATTTTCGAATCAACCAATCAGATTGGGGGACTCATGCACAGGTCCCGCGGGGAGTTTTCGAAAATGCGCTTTATTGCGCTTTTATGCTTTATCACAAAAAAAAAATGTTTTAAGTGCATTTGGTGTATGTTTTTGAATAAACAATATTAACTGAACTATTTGGAACGCAGGGGCTTTTTAAAAATGTACAGAATAAAAAGATAGAAGCTGAGGTCGAAACTATTTTATTACCCGCTTCAGCTGTACCTGTGCGTGGTGCCCCCGCTCTGATTGGTTGACTTGAATGCCCTTTGTTATTGAAAATATGAGGTGAAACTGAATGGAACAGTAATATCAATTCAAAACGAAACTTCAAAGTGATTAAAAGTGTTTAAAGAATTTAGATTTGCGTTGATTTATTTTTAAATAAAATAATAATGGTTAAAGAAAGGAAATGTGTGTTAGGATGCCTGAACGTGCAGAAGTTATTCCGATTTCCTAAAGAAGAACAAATAGAAAGGTAACGGACTATTCACTTTATTTTAATAAAAATATATTAATTGTATGTACAAAATAATCTGACAATGATCCAATATATTAATGAAAACGGACATTTATTGTAGAAAAAAATATTCATATATCTTTTCTAAAACGAAATACAATGGAGTTTCTCGCATTTTAAAATCTTTGCCCACCTAAACTAGCAGCCGGCATCATATTAGCTCGTGGTGGTCGTGGTTTGCGCGAATGCACTTGAGCAGCGATACTCGGTTTCCTGTTACATCCGACACAAGTGTGCAGTGCCCGTTAGATCAGTTAATTTTTCGCCACGTTTCGCCTTAAGTATAATCAAACCCATCTGGCTGATTGGGTTCTGGTCGAAGAATTCTTCAATGAAAATCTCCAACAACTTTAAAGTACACAATAACCGTGTAGGTTTCAGGTCAGTTACAGATATTGATTCAGAACAATCGAGTATTAAATACAGATGCCGCATTTTGTTTCGTTTTTTCCGCCTGTCGCTCGCGCTTCGTTTTTTATTTTTTGCTGCATCGATTAATAATTTACATATTTCGACAACTCCGATCTTATAAATAAAAGTAATTGTTTTATTTTCAATTTCAATCAAAAATACAAAAATTTCAGAACATTTTTTTCACCAAAACCATATGATTCTTTTTGGTTTGTGTACATTTTTTTCACACGATTTTCACCATTTTGCTCCATTTTTCAAAAGTACCAATGGTGAACTCATAAATCCTATACGTGTGAGCTCAACCACATAAAAAATAGAAAAGTTTCTGTACTATTTAACAAATCGTCGAAGATTCCGGTCTGTATACTTTGTGGTCTTAACTCAAAATAAAACCTCAAATCATCCCTGATTTGTATTTTTTATAATACGATCAATATAAAAGTTGCATAAAATAAAATTTGTTGTTTCAATATTTTTTTTAAATACAAATTTTGAAATATTAGAGAAACACTTTAAATCAATATTTTTACATCAACGCCCTGATTAATAAGAACAAACAGTGGAAGCGGAACGTGGTTAGACTCAAAGTTAAAAAAAGTTGTAAAAAAATGGTGGACGCCGCTCGTCAAATGTTGGATGAATTAATGGGTCGTAATCGAAATTTACATCCATCGGAAGCTGGACTTAAAATAAATTGGGAAGATCAAGAGGTATGTTAACGATGACACAGCCAGTTTTTCATACAAATTTGGTGTTGAGCATTGTTTGGCTGTTTAATAAACCCCTTTGTATGTGACCTTGAACAAATCAATGGTATCTTATTTCAGTACTGTCAATTTTACAATGTTAAATTTTGTCCACACGACTTATTCATCAATACACGCGCCGATCTTGGTCCGTGCACGCGTATACACGACGACGAAGCAAAACATTTATATGAAGAAACACGTTCGACGCCGCGTAAGCGTCACTACGAAGATGAGTTCTTACGATTTTGTAATGTAATGTTACATGACGTTGATCGTAAAATACAAAAAGGTAAACAACGTCTGCAGCTAATGCATCGCGATCAGCCGTTGCCCCAGTCCCAGCATCATGTTTCAAAATATCAAGACCAATTAAATAGTTTAAATGCACGCATAAAAAAATTACTCTCCGAAGCAGAAGAAGCGGGTATTCGTGGTGATGTGGATCAGGCACAAGATCTGATGGCACTCTGTGATCAGTTAAAAGATGAGAAAGAGTCGTTGGTTGCACATTATGAAAATAACGCAAATAGTAAAGACGTGATACCACCCGAACGTTCTACGTCCGTCGCCTCCGAAAAACTATCCTGTAATGATCAACGTGAAAGCCAGCAAGGCGGAGGATCTGGAGCGGAAAGTGGCGCTTTTAATGTAAATGATGAGAATATCGCTACAAGTAGTATTTATTCAAGAGATAGTACCAATGGTGGGAATACGCCAGATGGTGATAAAAAATCTTTACCAAATTGGACACATGATCTCGGAACATTACCCGAAAAGCAAATGGAAGTTTGTGAGACATGTGGCGCCTTTTTGATTGTTGGCGACGCCCAACAGCGCATTGAAGATCATTTGATGGGCAAACAACATTTAGGCTACTCTAAACTGCGCAATGCTGTCGCTGAAATCAACGAAAAACGACAAAAAGAACGAGAAGACGATGAACGAAGACGGCGCGAGGAGCGGACACAGCGTGGTAACTACGATAACAGACGGTGAATTAAATCTTCAAATTAAAATCATCATGATTACTATATACATATAAATTTCATTACAGCAACCAACGAGATCATCGTGGTTGCTCACGAGATTCGAGTAATCGTCACCAGAATGATAGACATAGACGTAAGTTTCAGTCACTCGTTTTCTTCATCAATTTTATCTAAATATATCTTTGAAAAACAGATCATCATAAATCAAATCGCAGACGTTCGCGCAGCAGCAGCGGACGCAGTCACTATCATCGTCGCGATAGTCGTGAACGCTATAGCCGCAGTCGTAGCAGAAGTCGCTATTAAACCAAATAACTATCATAACACACAAAACAAAAACAAGCAAAACAAAAGTTCGAGAAAAAAATTAACTGTATGAACACGAGAAGACGAAGAATCGAGGTACCCCAAAATAAAATCATAGACTTTTAAATAATTAACTTTATAATAACAGTAAAGACAATGTACTCGATATTCTCTCTAAACTTTCATGCAAGGTGAGTGTATTTAAAAACAAACAAAAAAATCCAATATATATATATATATATAACTTGAATAGATAAAAAATATCAATATAAAAAAAGTAACCTTTTGAAGTTAATAGAAAATTATCAATTATTTTATATGTATGTTTTTTTTTTACATTTAATACATACATACAGTGGTTCTCATGTAAAGTTGGGCAATATTCGCTCAAGTATGCTCGTATGATGGAAGGAATTGATATGAGACCTATTATTATTACTTACGAACATAGTGCGCATCTTATCCAACACGAGAATACAGTACCACAAAATAAAAACCATGTTTTTCACTTTTTTCCTAAACTTCACTGTTCTTGAAAAAACAATCAGTATGTCTAATATGAATGGTAAATGAACTCAAGAACGGTCTTTCACACTTAAGTATCGAGAAGTTGTTATCCTCTCAATATTTGGCATAACAAATTATTAAGGCTGATTGCTAAAAAAAATTATTTTGACGCTAAGACTTGCCGCAACCAGTCAAGTTAACTATTTAGTTATTTTTTCTTAACTATAAACATAATTGTACACTATGTGTATAAGCATATCCATTCTAACTTTTGCTGGATCAAAATCTGTACAAAATGCAAAATTCCAAGTAAAAAATCTGTACATATTTTTTTTTTTTAATCTGAATAATCCCAAGCAATGTTTATTTTCAAAGAAAGACAAAAATGTTATTAACGGAATGTTGTTTATTTAATAATGCCTTTCATCGTCAACATTGTTCAAGCTATATACGAGCATTAACCAAAAATAATTCGCACATTAGTAATTTTTTCAAAATAATCATTTTCGTAGACATTTTGTCGTTTTATATAACAAAAAGTTCTTTTAAATGATTTTTATTATTTCATGGTTATCTTTGGCATTCCTCTAGTGTTTTGAATTTAAGCCTAATTCACGAAAAATATAAAAAAAAAATCTTTAGAATAGTAATTTATGCAGCATATGATGGAGCAAATGAAACCTTAAAATCTCTACTTTCCTTTGCTGACTGACACTTTTTTGAAAATTAAATGGCGGTTTGTAGTTGAGAAACAGAGAGGCATTAAAAGAAACATGGACAAGGATTAATTGTTATATGTATGGCTCCACACGAATCTAATTTTATTTTATAGAATACCATCCAAGGGTTTAACCTTCTCTTTAAAAATAGAAACAGAAAGATTGTATTACATTGTGATTTGAACAAATAACGAAATATTTAGTTCAGGTTTCTCCATTGGGTGCGGTAAGAAAATAAAGAAGTAGTCATAAGCATTTGCGTAAAAACACATAAACTCCCTTTTAAATCTATTTTTCAATGAAAATGTATGTATTCATCATATTCATGCATAACTTTAATGTAGTTTGCATTTTTTTCAGTTATATAAACAACAAAGTTTTCCATTTATAATATTTGTAAATCTGATTCCATCGTGATATTTTCTCTGGTTCTCAAAGCAACACAAAATAATTTACTTTTATTGCAAAAAAAAAATTTTGTGAGATATTCGGATACAACACTTTTTAAAAAATATTGATTGTCATAAAACTTCTAGTTAGCTCCAAAATTATATATTTCATTCCAAAAACCTGCGACATAGAAAAGTAGTGTTGAAATATAACATATTTAAAAGTCATATGATATGTCGAATAATCAAACTAAATACATTATGTTTTTCTGTTTAGGTAAATGATAAAATTGAGTAAATAATGTTAAAATAGAAATTTATATTTATGATAATGGTAATTTCAGAACATTTATTTATTATTTAGAACATATAGTATAGGACTGCCAAACGAATTTGGATAATTGCTCAATTCACACAGTTTTCGTTGGACGAGAAGAATATTATTCTACATGTAACTAGTTTTGATGTAAGTCTGCATTACGTGTTTTATTAAGTTGCTGCGATAACTTTTACTTTGAATTTCATTTGTTCTAATGGAAAATTCGTTTTCCGTTAGAAGAAAATAAGTCGACTTTCTACTTTAAAAAAAAAAAAAAACAGCTGCCAACTCGAATTACGAAACTTTATATGGCCGCTTGGCAGAGGACAATTTTTTAGTTTTCTTTACTTAATTCCAAAGATTATCTCATAGAAAGCTATATAATTTCGACGGGCTTGTCGAGAAAAACCTCAAAGGTTTCATTTTGGTAGTTTTTATCTATTTTCAACCAACAGAAAATAGATAAAAAAAGTGATTTGACGTTGAAATCTTTTCGAAATGAAAACTCCTGAAAGTAGCATACAGAGCTTGGCCGATATATAGTTTCTTAAAAATCGCAATTGAATTAAACTACATCTAGAGAATTTGATGAAAAAAATTGATGCGCTCTAATTTTATTGTTTGTGAATTAAATCGGACGTTAAACACCCACGTCAAATGCTCAATAGAAAGTGGCACAAGAGTTCTGAAAATAAAATTGAAAAATGGCTTATTTAGGCATACTTAAATTTTCTTTATGTGATAAGAAAATTGTCAGATTTTCTACCAATGATGAAATTCAACTATTGTGAAATGACAGAAATTTCTAATATATATAGGTATTCCCATCTTACCCATCACTGACTGTGTAATGCTGTAAGATTGCGTTGGCATCACTTAAATTTAACATGCACTCATAATATCAGCGGTAGCCTATAAACCAGAGATGCGTATTTCATAGTACAATTGTGCTTTTGCTATTTCACACATATTTTTATGTTTTGATATTTTTTTCAAGCGCACTGAAAAAAAAATATGATGACTCAAAAAATATTATATGACAAAAAATGATTTCGGTAACATCCAATCCTTTTTATGTTATGAAACATTTAAGGAATGCAGAAAATATGTTATTAAAAGATACATATTGTGATTCTTTTCATAGTAATACAGAACAGAATAAGTTCAGCACATTTAAAAAAAATTCTATTACATAATACGAAACTGCCATAAAATTATTGATATACAAGATTTTATTTAAGACCTATAAAAATATGTTGCAGAAAATTTTATTAAGATTGCATAAAAATATAGAGCCTAATAAATATGTAAATGACATATTTTTTAGTTCTCTCTCTTGTCCACTAAGACAGCAAATCATTTTTGCGCACCTCTGCTATAAACAGGCCTCTTCCAACTATGTTTCCTGAAGTTTTCAAATCAACATACTCACATTATTGATGATGACTTTGAACTTAACAATATCAAATCATTTTCTTTTCTGTGTAATCCGGTTATTGTGCCTGAAAATATTTTTTTCCATCTCAAAACAAAGAAGTCGTTTCATCCCGGTCCAATTATTGGGAAAGCATCATCCATAACTCCTCCGTTTAAGTCGAGTATCGAATCATGTGTGCCGAACTATCGTGGTATTGCTAAATTTAGTGCATTTCAAAAGTCGTTTGAGTGTATGATTACAATTTATTTTCTTCAATTTACCTCTATGCCATAGACTCTATGGTGAGTGAAGGATTTTCAGCATGCTATCAGTTTAATATAGTATATACAGATTTTAGTAAAGCTACAGTACATAGTACATAGTAAATTATGCTTTACTTATTAAAAAATTTAATGTAATGGGTTTTCAATCACAACTTCTAAATTTGTTTCAATATTATCTTGAAAATATAACACAACGAATTAATTTTAAATATGCAACTTCGATTTCCATTAGGGTGACATCTGGAGTCCCGCAAGTAAGTCATTTGGGACCAATTCTCTTCTTATTTATAAATGATTAACTACTCTAATCAAACACTCGAAAATAATAGAGTGACTTAAATCGACTGTTTCATTATTCTGACAGTTTGCTGATGCTATTCTATGTTGTGAAAAGAATATCTTCCTTTAATGAGGGTCAATAAACATATGTTTGATAGCTTATTAATGTTATACCCTATTTCCAGTGCCGATTATTTTTGCATTTTTCTAGGGGTGGCTCAAAACGCAAAAATAAACAGTTTTTTCTACATGACAGTTGTTGTAATTTGTTCCGTTTCTTTTTTCAAAATAAATAAATAACGTAGAAAAACGCAAAGTTGCCAGTAGTGATGGCAAAAAAAAATGAATAATCAATAAATTGATTACTTGATTAATCGAAGGGAGCGATAATCAATTGCAATAAATTGAAACAAAATTAATCGATAAATCGATTATGTAGTCATAAAATTGTAAAATACCTTCACCATGAGGAAATGAGAGGATTACCTGTGTTAATCATTTTAACTAATGACTGCGTTAATTTTTGATATTTAAAACAACCTGATGCATAGCTCTGTGCATTAGATAAAATTGTGTGAATTTTAGGCTGATTACAACTTGGAGTTGTCTTGCTGGTCCTGGCTATTTCTAGACTGCTTGACGTCCCCTCTTTGTTGTTGTTGACCAGTTCGCCACTGGTCTCTTCATTGCAGCTACTTTCAGATTCTTCATTGATTCTTCTTGATACCTTGGTACCTCATATTTCCATAGAAAGGTCCACCCTGATCGAAAAATGACACGTTAGTTAATAAGCGTTTTCATATGATATTATGTAAGAAACATATTCAAATTTTATTTATTTTAAAGTATTCAGTTGGTACCATGATAAAAATCGTTTCAAAATTTAAGTTATCTGTTTTTCGTTTTCTCTAAGATAGTATTTTCTCTTTGATATTTACCGCTTTAAGAGGAATGTTATATTTTCAGTCGAACTACAAAGTAAGTCTTACAACAACAATTAAAAAAAGAATAGTGCAAAAATCATTTGTTACCTTTAATAATGCATTTTCTGCTGCAAGTTTCTGAAATGTTGAATTTAAATAAAGTAAACTGCGTAGAAATTAAAAAAATTTTGCACTTCGGTAATTGATCTGAACAAATAACTATTTTAGCGGTTCAAAGTTTGTCACGTGACGAGACTTTAATTGTAAATGCAAAGACAAATATTTTTATTATATGCTATGTCTATTTTTGTGTAGATGTCTGAAACAAAAAAAAAAAAAGAAGTAAAACTGCCAAGCGGTATAGAAAGAAATTAGAAAAGGACACAATAAAGTTTTTAAAGTACCGTGCAAAAGCGAATGAGAGATCACGAAAACACGAAAGAGGCATTTCGGTATTAACAAAAAATAATGAGATACTTCTTAAAGAAAAAATGGCAAAAGACCATATAAAGCAAAAAAAAAAAGTCGAGACAAAAAAAAAGTGAAGCTGGTGCAAAAAGAAACTGTGAAAATAATAGTAGCTAGAATAGCATATTCTGTAAAACAAGAATTTAATGACACATAAATGAACAAATATTTAAATTTACATTATTTTTGATATTAAATAAAAACTTAACAAATTTTAAAAATAAATATTTAGTAAAATCGTTAAGGAAAAATATAACACGTAACGTATGTCACATGACGTATCTGTTAAAACTTGTATAAAAAAAATTAATAAATTTTTTCAACAACTTAAATATCCACTATAAAGTGACATTATCCCAGATCATTTTAAAATTGGACGCCTTAAAAAACTCTGTCGCGTTTCGCTGATTTTTCCATTTTTGTAGATGTTGACGAAATCGACTTCTACTTTTGTCATGCAACGAATATTTTTTTATTTGCCAATATCTTAGGACTATGCTTTCGAAAGCTCCCACCTTTTACATTAAATAAAGTGCAATTCCAGTGCAATCAAAAAATCAAAGCAAGAAAAAAATAATTTTAATTTTTCTTCAGTTCTCTTCACATTGAAGACGTACGTCTGTCACGTGCTTAGCTATGGAAATACCCATATGCATTTAAAGTTAAATGAATTTTAATTAATTTAATTCTAATTTTATTTTGAAACTAATTTACTGATGTACTTTTAGAGTTTCGACTTTCTTCGAGTGCTTTATTTTTGTGTTGATGTGTTATGAGACCATTTAAAAATTTTGTGACACAATAGGCACTTGACCGTCTTTGGATTTTCTTTTGAAAAATGTTTCCTCACTTCACTTTGGAGGATTGTATTACTTTATATTAAAATTTTACTCTCGGGAAAATACGATATAATTAAATCGTTTACCGAAAGAAAATAATCAATTAATATCAATTTTTCGATTAATCGTGCCATCACTAGTTGCCAGTGGAAACGCACTTTGCGTTTCGAAACGCAAATGCATAAAAACGCAAAAATAAACGGAGGTAGAAATAGGGTATTAGTAGATTGTAACAAAATAAAGAAACTCGAATAAAAATAGGGTTAGAAATTTGTAGAAAGTAAATAGAATAATTTTAACCAATTCAGCCTGGGAAAAATTTAAAAATGAATTGAAGGTAAGTACACACAATTGCTATATTTTCTTTATACTGCTCCAGTTTTTCTGTCTTTGGAATTAACTATCCGAGCGAACAATCTTTGTTTTTTTTGTGAACAAGAAAAATATCAAAATGTATAATTTTCAACATTTTCTGAAGCATCAAATTCACGACTAGTTCCTCTATACGTTTTCTGCAGCTCTCTGCATCCGGAAACTGAGACTATTACATTCCACAATATAGAGAACGTCAAGAAATAAACTCCTCAAAAAATTTTGTACATTTGAAATCGATAATGGCATGGAAATATAAAACACAAGTAAGCAAATAGAAATCTTAAGATTTAAGCTTTTTTACTATCGCATATAAAGGAAAAACAATAAATATCAGTACTATTCGACGTGCACGGAATATTTTATACCATTCGCTATGATCACTTTCGTAAGTATATGAGTTTTAAAAAAGTATTTCATGGAAGTTTATATGTGTAATGCCATGCCAAATTATCCAATACCGCCAACTACTAACAATCTTTTTAAATTAAATTTTTTGTGCTGACTAACTGACTCATCAACGTCCAGTCCAAACAACTCAAATTTGCAATCTAATGTTCAAAAATTGGCACATTTAAGTGTGATTTTGTTGCGTAACATTGACTTTCAAAAAAATTTTGTGTGCTCTTAATCAGCATCGATATCAAACTCAATCTAGCTATAGCATAGAGATATACATATGTCCGACTGACTGCTACTCTGTTTGTATATTGGTATATGAAGCAGTCTCCCAATTTTTGATAGCGAGCTGAAATTTGATATGTAGTCGTCTGTTATTCAAGTTCAGTCCACCCGAGAAAATGAGATGAAATGAATCGGATCAGATTTCGATATAGCTGCCATAAAAAAAGAAACATTTTTTGAAAGTGCTTATATGGAAAACTTTTTTCTTTATGATGATCCGAACTAACGATTTATTGTTGCTGCGACAGTCTACAATTCTCATTGTAAATTGTTAGTAGGGTTATCTCCATGAATATTCGTTCTTAAGCTTTTGTTATCATTTCCATCAGTTCTAGAAATTATGAAGACACTTGTATGGAAAACTTTTTTTGTATATGATGATATTTAACTCTACATTTCCTTTTTTGAAAAATCCACTTCTGGGGCATTCCATTGTGACTACTGAGACATTTTACTCCAGAATTTGACAAATTATGAGTTATCATCATACCATTTACATCGGTGATATGTATTTTAAAACAGAGATAAATATATTTTGTATAATATTCTTTAAAAAAAAAAAACCATACAGTTTCTATATTTTTTGTTATGTTCTATATTTAAATGTACTTGACTACTGGGACACTCAAAAATCCCACTCATCTGCCTTGAACACTCAAAAAAGAATTTTAGCCAAACCATTTCAATATTAGAGTCAGCTTCTTTTGTGTTGTGCAACATATAGTAAATGCTTCCGTTTTAATAAAGAATTAGTATGGTTGCCTTTATAAAAAATATTAAATATGAAAATTAAGTTGTGACTACTGGGACATTTGGCTTCAGCGTATGAGTCTAGAATTTGACGAAATAAGAGTTACAACTCTGTAATCATATATTTTTCAAATCTTTTTTCACAGATTGGTAAAATATAGACTGTTACCCATAGCTTCTTACCAATTTAAAGAGAATTAATGGAAAACATAAATTTGTCTTATTTTTCTCTTACGTGGAATGCCTCTATTCTATTTTTTGAACAATTACTTTTTTTTTTTTGTTTTTTTAATCTTCTAATATTTTTGAAAAATTTAGAACTTTATTTTTAAGTTAATTACTATTTATTGAAAAAGTTATTACGTTTTGTCAAGAATTTTAGAATAAGGAAAATTTGAATGCGAATTTAATGAATGGTATAGAAACTTCTGTGCATACGGAAGATACTATTTTACTACTATTATAGATTTTTATGCACAGAAAATACTTTTACTTGTTTTAAACGTCGGTTACATTTTGTTATTAATTGAAAATTCTTTAGAGAAATTTTGAAAGTGATATTCTGAATGAAAACTCGAAGATCACTGTCAATAATGTAACTTGTCTTGGTGAATATTTGATTTTATAAATATGTGTCTAAATTACGGCTGTGCGATTAATCAAAAAGTCTGATTATTCTAAATTCTGATTAATCAAATTTTAATTTATTGGATTAATCGAACAATTGATTAATTAGAAATGTTTTCATTTCGCCAAATTGGGGAAAGATTTTCATTTAATTGAAATGCACTTGAATCGACATTGCAGTTGGTTTTTCATTAACATCGTTTGTCAATTATAACATGAATAATCGTGGTAAAATGACCGAACATTTTGATTTTCCCACTGACAGTGGTTATGTAAAGTTCAATTGGTGCAGACACTGGATGCGATACAAAGGAACTACGAGTTCATTAATGTACCATATTACACATGTAAAAATTAATTTCATAATTTACAAAAACGTGAGTTATGAAAGGAACAGCAATTTTGAGATATTTTCGCAACAACTGGAAAACAAGTAACTGATCCAAGAGCTCGATAAAACACCTTCCGCTGAAAAATCTGCTTTAAATTTTATATTTCAGGAAACTTGAATCAAAAACTTTGAGCTAGTGTCACGAATATCAGTGTTTGAACGTTCATTTAAAAATCAAATAAATAGTCAAAATGAAAACTTTTCTGAATAATTAATCGAATAATCGAATAAATTCAAATTTTGATTAATCATTTAATCGATTTATCGATTAATTTAAGTTTTGAATAATCAGAATCATGATTAATCGAATAACTGATTATTCTAACATTTTGATCAATCAGAATTCTTGAATAATCGATTAATCACACAGCCTTAGTCTAAATATTTTTAATTTTACGTTTTTGCCGTACCATCCAGTTTTACTTATTTCAACGTCATTAATACAGATGGAGAGTAATATCGTTAATTTGTTTAACGTTTGTGAATTGATCTACAGATACAGTATAAATTACCCCACTCTGCGGCGGTCCACGGACCACTTGGAAGAACACTGATAGACAACAATCTATCGTATTATAATATGAACAAAAGCGGAGATAACAGACTACCCTGTTTAACACTGGAGTCTTTTCGAAGTGCAGTCAAAACTCGTTTATAACGACTTTGGATGAACCCCTCAATCCGTTCCTTATATCAAATGGTCGCTGTTAGAGGTAGTGTAAATTAAAATAATAGAAATGATAGAAATGTTTTTACATAGGTGTATATTTTACAATTGTTTTTATTTATTAGATTACTCTAAAATATTTTTACAAACTAATTTTGTTTTGTTATCTTAACCGATAATTTTTCCGAAGTTGACTTTTTGATGTAAAAGTGTTTCAAGTCATTGAAAACGAATTTATTGTGATTTTACATATATTAAGTTTTAAATTTTATTGTAAGCGACTGATCTATCATTAGTGCAAAATGAAAGTAATAAAATTATTTTTATTATTTTTTTAAATTAAAATAGCATTAAAAACAGAGTTTGGGTCTAAAACATTGGCATTGATTTTTAGTGAGAATTTCAATTTTTAATTCGAATTCAAAACTCATTTCTTTAAGGTTCGGGCACATAGAATCCGCCAATCGCCCAATACTTCAACTGCAACTGACAGCGAAGTATTGGCGGACTGCGGTCGGCACATACACTCTTTTAGCACCGTTAACGCAATAAAAAATGTTGCTGTTTTCACTTTTCTTTTCGCCTCAAACAAGTAATAAAATAATTGCTAAATCATTTTTTAGCACTTTGGTTTAATATTATATAAATATATTTATAAATGATATTTATTTTTAATTTTTTCGACCTTAATTGTTTAAGAACTTATTGATGTTTTTTCAGGCTTTAGGTCCGTTC
>JAWNPW010000833.1:0-13559 GCA_035078745.1 Diastata ussurica
AATAATTTTTGGTTTTTGCTCTATGTGTTTTTGTTTGTGAAAATATATGTTAATTATTTGTGAAAATATGTAAATTGTTGCTTAAAAAAAATATCTTTTGTTTGATTTTTCTTTAATTTAAATTGTTCACTGTCACTTTACTTTTTCGCGATCGTTTGATTTTTCAGCACGTCTTCACTGTTTGATTATTTTTATGATAATGAGATATGAGAGAAACAAAAGAGCAAAAGAGTAGGGTATGTGCTTTATTTTTTGGGCTATTTTACCACATCGAGAAATTGTTTGGAAAATAATTATTCGAATTGTAGTAGATGTAACTCCATTAGAGTCGTCCTAATGGAGGCTCGAAGGACCATGAAAACGCTTATGCCAAGACCCCCGGGATACCTATCGGGAAAGTATTGGTGGATTTGGTTTAGCGTACAGGCGCAAAAACTTAGCGAATGTAGGGGCGATGTGGTAAATGGAAACACGATTATTTTTCGTTTTAACGTTATAAATTCAGTACCGTTCATCGGTGGGGTTTATTTACAATAAAAACGTACACAATGAGCTTATACCTAGCTTATGTAGTGGTTGTAGTGCACTGCAGGTCGGTGGGCTGCGTGACGTCGTCCGAGTCTTCCAGTAAAAACAAGAGACACAGAGCGCGCGGCGTGCGCTTTTATAGCGGCAGCGGTCGTAGGTTGGCGCGAGACTCGAAAGTCGTCACGCATTCCAGCGACTTACAAACTGGCAGGGCACTATGACAAAGAAAAAGTACATTATTCATGGTACAAAATTAAATGAAAAATTAAAAAAAGTATCTTGCGTTGACGCATTAGGCGTCAACAGTTTTCAAACATGTTGGGAAGAGAGAGCTCCAAGTGATCGAATACCTGCATGGGCTGCAATTAACACTTTCTTGGAAAACAGGTGTAGAATGCTTGAGAATGTTGAAATCATGGTAAAGGATGTACCTGCCATGCAAGTAGGCAAACAAACAAATTCTTATACTAACAAAACACGAAATGCGTTGATCGTCTCAACTAACCAATCGAAAGCTTGTGCTTTGTGTAATTCTGATCAACATACAATTTATCGATGCCAGCAGTTTATAAATCTTATTTCTTCGCCACGCTATGAAGAAGTAAAGCATCTACAGCTTTGTTTAAACTGCCTGAAGAAAGGTCATTTAGCTCGTAAATGTAGTTCAAGCTCTTGCAGACAATGTTCGTTAAAACATCACATGCTTCTTCATTGTGATTCGAACAATGTTGGTCCAAATTTATTGTCAAATAATGCCATTGAACATGACGAATTTGAAGTAATTTCGCCACAAGCGGCACTCTGTTCTGCATCAAATAACCAAGATTCTGAGTTGCTGTCAAGCAATTTTGTCTTTCTCGCTACTGCTAGGACAAAATGATATCGACGCTGATCAAATCGTTGATCTGTCTTTAAAATCGAACGTCAATGATTAATCAGTTTCATTTTCTGCCGTCCTAACTCAAACAATAACGGAAAACCAACCTAATATTACGGTTGACAGCATTGAATGGCGTATCCCTTCTAATTTAAAGTTGGCCGACCCAAATTTTAATAAATCGCAAAGAGTAGACATATTGATTGGCGCTAGCTTGTTTTTTTGATTTGTTGTGCGTTGGACAAATTACATGGAAACTTGCCGTTGCTTCAAAAAACTAAATTAGGTTGGATTGTGTCTGGTGGTCAGATAATCTATTGTTTTCATTCCAAGCGCACTGTTTTATCGTACGTGGCACGATTTTATGATCCGCTTGGTCTTATTGGGCCAGCTGTAGTCAGTGCTAAAATTTTCATTCAACAGCTTTGGAAAAATCGATTAGAGTGGGATGAAAGCCTTCCACAACTGCTTCACTCAAAATGGGAACTATTCTGTGCTCAATTCGAATTTCTTGAAAAAATGATTTATCCTCGATTGGTCTTAATTCGTGGTTCAAGGCTTCAGATTCATGCATTTTGTGATTCCAGCATTTCAGCCAATGGCATAAGTGTCTTTCTCCTTTCGGAATTCAGTCGAATGTAATTTACTATGTTCAAAGTCACGGGTCGCACCTTTGAAGTCAATAACCACTCCGAAATTATAGTTGTGCGGAGCCTTATTGTTGGCTGAGGTTATTCATGCACTCAAAAATATGAGCATATTTGAAGGGGAATTTCATTGCTGGTCCGACTCCACAATCGTATTTTCTTGGTTGAAAGAGAAGCCATCTAACTATAACATTTTCGTTGCAAATCGTGTTAGTCGCATACAAACGCTCACTGAAGGCATGGAGTGGAATAACGTACATACATTATGAAACCCTGCAGACATACTCTCAAAGGGTGCAACTCTTAAAGAATTGATAGAATCTGACGCAAAAATGTATTACTGACGTCGATTAGATTTGAGGACTATTCAATCAGCAGCAAGTTTATTAACTCAGTTAAGCGACTTTAGCGTGTGTATGCATATATTCACAAATTTGGATCGAGTAAAACAACAGAGAGTATTTCCCATTCACATGGTTATCCCGTTGACTCGCAGTTCGAAGGCCAGGTGCCGCTCTATGCTTTACCACGTATTGATTCGTCAAAATATTTCACTGTGAAGAATATTCAACAAGGAACATATATCTTGCTGCGAGTGGTGCAAAGATGTGCCTTGACTGTTTTCACTTTCATGCGTAACAAAAAACCGGAAACATAACCCTACATATAATTTGGGCATTCTTCAATCTAATAACGTCATCCGACTGTTAGCAGTTCCAGGTCAAATATGAACTTTATTCCGCTTCGGGAAGAAGAAGACCAAAACAATAAACAAATTGATAATATTGAAAAATATTGTAGTGCTCGAAATGTCGAACAAGAAATTAACAAACATATTAATTGCATATGCAATATATCGTATCATAATAAATCGCCGCACAAAAAAAAAAAAAGCCTAGCTGCAGAGTGAACCCGTATTTGGCAGGAAGAAAAGTTAAAGGACGTTTTTCTACTGATGTAAGGACATGCTTCAATTATATTTTTCTATTCAATTAACTACGATATTTTTATTACAGTTTGAGGGCATGCAACTTTCACTATAATTGATATATTTTTTTTTTTTATTTTGTGATTCTTCTTTCCACTTCACATAGCAGCTGTCATTTCGTTTCTACACGAACCGAGATAAATGTCAAGTTTACAAAATGGAATTTATATTCTATAGCATACTAGGCTTTACGTAACAAATGAAGGAAACACATCGTTTTAAAAACAAAATCAAGAAGAACAGCTGTTCTTCGAAGTCAACAAAGAATTTTCAAAAGAGCAAATTTGAAGCGACACTTCATTTATAATATATAAATCAAGAAATGAAAACTTTATCTGTAATAATGTACTTTCGATTATTTTAGAATTAATCATTTATTTTTTCGATGAATCGAAAGGGAAAATGCGAAATAATTAAATCGTTAACCGAAAGAAAATAATCAACCACTACACATTAGGGAGGTTCAAATTTTAAATCTGCGCGGTTCAGTGCGAATCGTAAAGTTCATATTATTTTAAGAATATATTGCGAAGAAATTATTTGTTTTTGGTAAACTTTGGTCCACCGGATTTGTGAAAATAGATACAAGTATTAGATTTCACTACAAATTTCTAGATATATATTTTATTTTGATAAAACTCAACTCAAAAAGAAGATGAACTACATATTAGTAAAGTACGAAAGATTTGGCAGTCAAAATTTTGCCGCATGTTCTGTTAATAAGCGCAGTAAGATGCATTTTTGTCTTAAATTTTTTCGCCACCGTGTTATCTTAAAAAACCATATGCCAATTGAAAGAGAACGCAAAAAACATTGGTTTCCTAAATTATTCCTGTAACTTTCGGGCGCAGTCGCGTTTAAATATTGGGAACAAATCGAGAACACGGGCCAGAGCCAAATAAAATAAAAATATGAGTGATATAAGAAAAAATGAGAGAAAAAAACCAAAATGATCAATTTTTGTCGCTCGGATCCCGTTTACCCTAGAAACCCATTTTTGGATACCAGGTATGTACATATATAATATGGTATTGCTATATTTAAAAGGTATTACTCCCACGATTACAAATATGTGTCTACATAGGGGATGGGTCTATCCTGAGACGTTCAAAGGGATCAAAATTTTGATTGTGAAGCAGATGAAAAAAAAAAAAAAAATAATTAAAATAAAATAAAATAATTTTTTTTTTTTTTTGACTTGGTTCACAATATAAATATTGATCCTCTGGGTCTCAGGATAGACCTATCCCGTAAGTAGACACATATTTGTAATCGTGGGAGCAATACCTTTCATTTAAATACTATATTATATATGTACATACCTGCTATCAAAAAATGGGTCTTGAGGGTTTGTTTTTTTGATTTTTTCTCTCATTTTTTCCTTTATAATCCATATTTTGTTTTTTTTTTTTTGGCTCTGGCCCGTATTCTAGATTCTAGATTTATGCCAAATATTGTATTCACTGATAATTATCGAAGATCCATTTAATTTAATTATATACCAAATTGAAGATACAAATATAAGCATTGAAACATTGATTTCGAGAGTTAAATTTGTCGCGCCTGTGGGTTGCCATGGCTTTAGTACAATATCCCTCTGCAAAATTTCAACTTCGATTTTATTCAATAGTTATAAAGTATTTTATATGATTTTATTGCCTATTTATGAAAATAACTTTCTTGAACATCAAACCAGTGCCTGATCCATTTAGATTGTAATGATAAAAAAATCGTGCGCTATTCTTAAGCCATTGTCAAATAAATTTTTGATGAGGTGGAGAGAAACTGTTTATGTCATCCTGTTCAGTGCCTTTCGTACTTTCTTCGCAGTTATTATACTAAAAATATATTTAAAATTAATTTACTTGGAGGTGCTTATCTATTTCCGGAGGAAGTTTTCGGAAGAAAACTATTGATGAGGTGTTGTTGGGTCTGAAATTAGTAAAGTATTCGTAATATATAAAGTAATCGATATATAATCGAAATAGTGCGAAGAATTTTCGAGAAAATTGATACATTCTCTTCTTGTTATATGGCGACTACACTTTTCCTTGGACTTAACATCGAAAAGAAAATGCAGCTTCCTGCGGTCATTAATAGTACATGCCCCAGGATTTTTGCTGGTAACCCTACCTTACTCTACTAACATATAGTTCATCTAACAAGTGCATTGTGTTTTATCAAAATAACTGATGGGACTAGACATCTAAATAGCTTGTGATCTTCGATAATTATCAGTGAATACAACAAGGTTTGTATTCTTTAAAGTATTCTCTTTTAATTGGCATGTGGTTTTTCACGGTGGCGAAAAGGTCTAAGACAAAAAAGCATCTTACTGCGCTTGTTATCAGTACATGCGGCAAAATTTTGACTGCCAAACCTATCGTACTTTACTAATATATAGTTCATCTTCCTTTTGCGTTGAGTTTTATTAAAATAAGAGATGTACCCAGAAATTTGTAGTGCAATCTCTTACTATTATCTATTTTCACAAATCCGGTGGACCAAAGTTCACCAAAAACATATACACGGTGTGTCCCACAAATAACCGCTCTTTGTATTGAGGTCATGCAACATGCAGCGCCATCTACTGGTAGTATTTGCAGCATTATAACCATGTATTCATCCTTTTTCAAACGTAAACGTAACGTAACTTCATGTAAATCGGATGACAGATGTTAAAGTTACAGCCATTTCAATAAAAGAACTTCACTAACTCGGTTACGGCTGCTCGAATGGTTGGGATATCATCACAAAATCCTCCTGTCATCTTGCTTTTAAGTTTTTGCACAGACCTTCTTTTACCCAAATCTTCATTTAAAATTCTCCAATTAGTATTTTTGCTCGTATTTAATTCCTCAGCTAACAAATTCTCGAAGTAAAATTTGCATCGATACAAATGATTTCACGGACTTTTCCCACCAATTCAGCATATTTACTAGCTTCTGGACGACCTGGCCTTGGGTCGTCAATTAAATCAAGACCATTTTTAAATCGTATAAACCATGTATAAACTTGAGTACGACTCATACAATCATGACCATAAACTTTATTCATCATTTCGTATGTCTCAGCGAATTTTTTTTCAAGTTTGCTCTTTGTTCCATTTCGTTTTTGTACCATAAGCACGCTTTTTCTTTTATTGAAATGGCTGTAACTTTAACATCTGTCATCCGATTTACATGATGTTGACTGCGTTTGAAAGAATCCGTGCTTCTAATGCTTCCAATAGATGGCGCTGCATGTTGCATGACCTCAATACAAAGTTCGGTCATTTCTGGGTCAATCCGTGTATGGTAAATTTCCAAATCGTTGTCTACCTCTCACTCTCAGAATTTTGTTCCCATCTAAAAACGGGGATTGACTGATGAGTTCACTTTTGCTACTGATTGGTTTATTCCCTTCAATGAGTTTGAAATCAACACCGACCGCTTGACGTTGCACAATTTTGTTGTAGCTCGGTTCGATCTCTTTAACGGAAAGCGGAAATCGAATTTTTATTGAAGGTTGGCCATTCACTCGATGTTATAGCCACTTTGGACCTTTCCACCACTGCGTTGGAGTTAAACCTCTAGTTGCGCAGTCAGCAGCATTTTCTGTTGTGCTGACATGTCCCCATTGCTCAATCGAAGAATTTTCTAAGATATATCCGATTCTGTTACTGACAAAAGTCGGCTGATGTCTCCATGTATCCAATACAGGATAATAGTTGCATCCGTCCAATAAAAAATCATGATCGGTACCTGTAAAGTTTTTCGAACCCATTTCGTCGCATTGGTTGCAAGGACAGCACTACTTAATTCTGTGCATGACACTGTGAGTGGCTTCGTTAGAGTTAGCAATTACATATGAACTTGTTATATATATATTTTCTATTTTGTTGACGGCGGTGCGTTCGGTCGAAAAAGCCTTCGCACCATTAATTCTTTTCTGTCATAGGTTTTCTTTCTGGTACCTGTTCTAAAACGAAGAATTTTTGAACTAAATCGGTAATTTCTATATTAGCGTTGAAACATTTTAGCCTAACGTTGTGTGTGTTCAGTGCTTGAGCTCTTCCAGACAAGATCCATCCCAGATAAGCCAATACGCGTTTTTGGTTACTATATTTGACCTATCATATCAGCACCAAATATGAGATCGATTCGTTTCTGCACGGTTAAAAATGTTGGACTAAATTGTAATATCTTTTGGATTGTATATAGGTCCAGTCGAAAAAACGATAAAAAAGTAATGCATACAGATGATTTAAATCTATTTATAATATATTATTTGATTAAAATATAATTCAATTTGGAATGCAAAGTTGTACGGCAAACGTGATAAAATTGCATTTGATTTGAATATAATAATATTTGAATGTAATTCACTTCGAATTGAATAGTAATATAATTGTACTATAATCAAACTTTTACTGATCACGCTGTGTATAAAAAATGTTAAATGCTATGGTCACTTTTTCACCATCATTGAATCGATAAGATCGCTCGACTCATTGTAAAATACTGAAATAAGCAAAAAATAGGAATGAATGAATGAAAGATTGATTTGAAAAAGTAAATCTTTGTTTTTATTTTTCTGAAATTTATTTTCCCGGGCATTTCCACTTTTAGGAATATTTGCTTTGTTGACTTTATTAGAAGGTCGTTGATACAGAAACAAATGAAGTATAAAGTTAATAAAATACAGAATTTACAATCCCATTATAATCTGATATAATTATTAAAATCTTACTCTCAGCTAAATTCCACATGAGCTTTTCGAAGCTGAGTTCTTTAATAATATTTGATTACAAATAAGTCATTTTGGATTAGAGTAAAATCATAATTGGATTTACATACATATTGATAGAAATTAGTTTTAACATTATATATTGTAGCAAGCCTATTGTTTGAAAATTTATACTAATTTACAATTTTAAAATGATTACAATCTGTTGTAATATGTGGAATAGTTTAAATTTGAATTCGAGAAATATTAAAACAATCCTATTAAAGTAATCCTAGTCAATGAATTAAAAAATATTATATTGAAGTCCAATATTTTTAACCGTGTGTTTATAATAGTGTGTGTCTGCTAGTGGTAGCCCCAAATGTGCGGCCAATTCTGAGGTGTTATGTGAGTTGCGGTGAGAGATTTTAAAACATATGCGTCTTCAATTTCTAATTCGAACTGTGGATTAATGTGGGACGATAAAGTAAGACTGACGATGTGCTTGCACATGTTTGGCAAACTTGTACCAACGCCCGAAATTTCTACAAATGTTAATCGGCGTTTTAAATTTAAAACTTTCACTGCGCAGTCTGAAATTAGCTTAGCTTCAGATCCTTCACCGATAAGTGCATTCAATTCAGACGTTTGTCGAAGTAGGATCTTGTAGCGTTGAGAATCCATTGAAGACCCTGGAAGAGGATGATATGAGTGAAACGTTGAATGGCTATGAATGTTATTGGACTGTTTTAATTGTGTGGCATTTTTATTTGGCTGTTGTAAATGTACAGATGCACTTGTATTTGGCTATTGCACTGATCGTTCGTTTGGCGATTTTTGTAAAGTATTGCTAGGAAAATGCAATAATGTGTGATGTTGTTGACCGCACTGAAGACAGTTTCGACTGCTGGTGCATTGTGAAACAGTATGGTACTTGCTCAAACAACTCAGGCATAGTTTAGATTTGTCTAAGATAGATTTCCTCTCAAAGCAATCATTGGAGAGAAATTTTGGACAACGCCGGATTATGAGTGCGTCTTCACATAAATCACACCTTTATTTGCATACTGATGATCCATCTCATTCCCAAATGTTACTCACATTCCAAATGCGTTTGATTAGACCCCATTTAGACGCTGAAACATTTCATGAAAAACTTTCAGTTTGATGGCGAGGGAAGCACGGGGAATAGAGAAGGGTTTTTGTTTCGCGTGCACCGTGATTCGCTTTTTGCTTGTCATTCGTAGTGACAACATACAAACATGGGGACTTAGATAACCGTGTAGCAAAAAAGTGAGCAATTCAGTGATAGTATCCCTGTATTGGAATATTGATGTGTTTGAATGCTTTTATGATTGTGTTGTATTGTTATGCAGTGTTGTAATTGAACTGCGTGAGCTGCATTTTTCGAATATCATAATCCTTATCAGATGGTAGAGACTGTTACGAAAAATGGAAATTTGAACTGCGTTAATGTCATTGTTGTTATGGATTAGGCGGTTGAACGACTCATAAAACTCAGGGCAATCCGTAAATTTCCCCGTGAATGCTGGCGCTGGTAAATTAGGTAATTTTAACATAGCGTGATTAGGTTGAGATTCTCCAACATTTGTCACGATGTTCGAATCTGCTATCGATGATGTTGTTGGATACATATGCTTGAATGATTCTTCGATTGTACAGCTTACGTCCAGATATGATTCTTCGAATTCATTTGCCATGTGTTTTGAAAAATATGATAATTTTTTATCAATGTCAACATTCGCATATAGTAACGTCTCATGAGTATCACAAAACGATTTATAAATATTTTCCGTTTTTTCTAGCCTTTTGCGAAAGTATGTTACCGATTTTCGTGATACAGCATCCTTTTTAAAAATAATTTAGATATGTTTCAATGCGTCATGTCGATCGATTTGTAGTTTAATCAACTCTTCGCACGAGTATGAATTGTCTCTACTTTCGCTCAATGTTATTGTTTTGCTTTAATGACGATGCTATAAATCAGAATTGAAACTTAATTGTTGTGTTGATTCTCAAACTATGACGAATGCCTATATTACGATGTGTTGACAGTCCACCTATTTTTTTATTTTCCACCGCAATTCTTTATTTTTTGCGTATGGGGCTAAATTGAAAAATATTTTAGAACGTTTGTTAACTTTAACATGTTAACACTTAACAGAGCATTGATTATATGAGACTGTAAACAGACAGGATGCTAGACCTGTGGACTGATGTTCTTGAAATTTGGACGACGTAAGATTGGCTATCAGGAGGGATTTATGGGCTATATATAGTTTACATATATAAAGTGGGCGTGGCACCTCCCATATTTTTTTGTATTTTATATATAAAAATGAATGGCTGTAGGTTTGTACTCTATGTTCTCCGAAACTAACCGTCCGATTGCTTTGAAAATTTCAGGATATGTTGGTAATGATGTCTTTTCAGTTTGTACTTCGAAATTTCTCCACTAGGTGGCGCTTTACATCGAAATTTTGTAAAAAGGTTAATATCTCTGATACTAACCGTCCGATTGGTTTGAAAATTTCAGCAAATGTTTGTAGTGATGTCTCTCATGTTCGTATTTCAAATTTTTTCCGCTAGGTAGCGTTTAACATCGAAATTTTGCGAAAAGGTTAATTTCTCTGATATTAACCGTCCGATTGGTTTGAAATTTTTAGGGCATATTTGAAATTTTGTTATTTGTTGGAAACAATTTGAACTTTTGAATTTTGAACTTTTTTCTGAAAAATTTTGAACTTTTGTTTGAAAAATTAATTGAAATTGAACCTTCTTGTTTTCTCGTTATCACTTCTCCGACGAGAGGAGGCTTTAATAATAATAATACTAAAACGTGTTCTTAAATCACGTCCCAGCAACAATTTCGCTGGTGATTCATTGGTTGTGCAGTGTTTTGCGCTACAATAGTTAAATAAGAAGTTGTTGATTACTGAATCTGAAGTGAAGTGAATATACGACTCCATACTGCATTTGTCGTTTGCCAAGGTATCAAACAACTTTTCTGCGGGCTGGCCAGCAACTATTGGCAGGGATAACACGCTTAAACTAGTTTATCGATGTCTTCATCAATTTTCGGCCAATATACAAACGAACGTGCCAAGCTCTTAGTTTTAACTGTAGCTAAATGTGATCTATGTAGTTCGTAGAAAATAGTTTCACGGAATTTTTTAGGTATGATTATCCTATATCCCCACAAAATAGTTCTACACTAGGATTCTACGCTCTGGTTACAAAACGGTATGAGCTCGTTTCTCTGTAATTGTGCTATGGAGCCTTGCCTAATTGCCTCGCTAACCTTTTATAGTACAGGAACTCGTCGTGTCTCCCTTCCAATGTCTTTAAAATTTAGATTCAAAGGATTTTCTTTCGATACATAATTTATGAAACTATTCTTAAAAGTCACGTTAGTGACAGGTAGTTGAGGCATTCTGGACAAATGATCGGCATCGTAATGTTACCTTTGATATACTCAATTATATAATTGAAAGCAGATAAAATGAGTGCCCACCGCTGCACCCTTGCTGCTGCCATTAATGGAAGACCTTTATTTTTTCCTAAAATTTTGATTAGCGGCTTATGGTCAGTACGTAACGTAAAGAAATTGCCAAGCAAATATTGTTTGAACTTTTTTACTGAAAATATAATTGCTAACGCCTCTTTTTCCAGCGTGCTTTTTTTTCTGATTGACTAAATACTCTTGACACAAACGCTATCCGTTTAAAACCACTTGGAAATGTATGCGACAAAACCGCAGCAACTGCATCGCTGCTAGCATCTGTTGTTAATTTAATTGGCAATTCTGGGTTCAAATGCGTGAAGACTAGATCGGATGAAACATCTATCCAAACTTCTTCATACTTCCGCTGACATTGAGTCGACCATTGCAATTCTACAGCCTTCCGAAGCAACTTATATAAAGGACACATTTTCTTGGTGAAGTTATCTATGAACCTGGAATAATAATTCACCATGCCAAAAAACGCCCTTAATACTGAAATATTTTTGAAAATAGGTGCAATAAGAACGTTCAATATGCGATCAATATTTTTTGTCAAGCCATTCTTGTCTATAGTGAATCCTAAATAAAAAATTCTCTACTGAAAGAAGGCACAATTTTTCTAATTTAATTTCAAACCCACCGTTTGAATCCGGTCCACAATCCTGTGCGTGTTCTGCAAAGTCCTTTCCCGTAACCGTAATGTCATCTTGATAAACGACTGCAAATGGTACTCCCCTAAGAATATTCTTTATTATTTTTTGAAATATAGGTGCAGCTACCTTTATGCCAAATGATAAACGTTTCATTTTAAGGGTACCAATAAGTGTACTCCATGTGCATAAAAGTTGAGAAGCATCATCTAACTGGCTCCAACAAAAAGTTTTCTTTTTAAGATCAGGCAATTGCAACTCTATCTCCTACTTCCATGACAAAGGAAGAGGGCGAGGCTTGAAAAAAATTGGTTTTGCTTTGTCATAATGTAATGAAATCTTGGTAACATTATACTTGCCACCAAAGACTCCTTCAAACTCATTCTTGATTTGGGAAATGAACTGCTTGAGTATGTCAGTGTTAATCAAATTAACTTGCATAAGCTCAAAGTTAAAAGCCCTTAGAAATGATCTGACCAGTAAAGGAGGGCTTCTTGAACTCGCCGATAATCCACATATGGAACTATGCATTCTTCCAAGTTTTTGTCAGAACTGATGTTCAAAAAGAAATTGTGCGGAAGCAATGAACACTGAGCAACCGTATCACAGACTGCAATCATCTTGAAGCCATTAATTTCAATTTGCACCGAGTATAAATCAGACGTGCTGTGATCACCTATACTTAAAATAGAAAAATTACATAAATCATTTCCTCCTTAGCACGACAAACTGACTGGATATGCTCCGTTCTGCCACAACGATGACATTTACTGTCTTTGAATCTGCATTGATCGCTCACTTGATTTCTCCATCCACATTGTGAACTCACTACACCTCTTTTGGTGCCACTGCTATTATCGCCTTCGTACTGTTTACATGGTGTCACAGTGAAAAAATACTTTCGACGAGACATGGTAGACCTTGTAGGTCTATAAAAATAATGAGTTTTGGCATTTAAGATTTTTCTCAAACACCCTCAAGAACTGAAGTTAGGAACAAAAAACCCTTTTTGGGTAGATACATGAGTTTAGTGGCTCATTTTTTATCCGATTTCCAAAATTATAATTTAAATTATTGTAAAAAAACGCATATATATCGCCTAACTGGTATTTAAAAATTGATGACTCGTAATCACAAGTAAATATATTACATCATAAATTTTTTGCATCCGCATTTAAATTTACAAAAGCAAAATATTAAAAAAGCATATTTAAGACAAACTTTTACTTACATTTCACGGGATAAATCGGTCTATTTCTAATCGATTCAAATGCACTAGCGCTTTTTGAATGCACTATTTAAAAAATATTAAAAAAATATGCTACGGAACAAAAAAATCGATTAAATGCTTGTTAAAGTTGAAAAAACATGATAAAAAAATTAAGACTTTAAATGTTTTTGACTATATCTAAAGGGTTTTTCAATAAGAGCGCTACAAAAGTATTTTTAAATAAAACAAAAACTGTTTTGGATATCAATGAAATTCTTTACTCCTGTAAAAGTACATTCGATGCCATTATGTATGGAACTAGATTTCTTTTGCATGGCTACCACGGGCTCGCTTGCAGAAGTCCAGACGCTGAACCCAATTTTCGACGGTTTTCAAGCATAAATCGGCCGATACTGCTGCAATTTC
>JAWNPW010000837.1:0-13547 GCA_035078745.1 Diastata ussurica
CAGGAAACCACACGAAATTCTTGCCAACATCCGTATGCAAAATGACGGACTGGAGACGAAACTCTGGAGAATATACTGTGCAACCAGCAAAGGTGACGGCACCAGTAACGGTGACGGATCGTCCGCGTGCATGCATCATCAAGCCGCGGTCCTTTCAATACACGTTGCTTCGGCAATTCTGCTCTAAGGATGTCGTCGTGCCGGAAATCAAGTACCAAACAGGGGGTTCGTATGTTGAAACAATAATTGTTTCAGCTTATTTCCCTTATGACTCTATCATGCCAAGAGTTTAGGCCTAATAGTGGGATGTGATGCAAACTCACAGAACACTATATGAGTAAGTACCAAGTGCAACCCCAGAGGCAATAAACTTTTGAATTTTATTCTATCCTCGAATCTAATGATACAAAATAACGGCACCAGTCCGACTTTTGTAGCGTCCAGAGGACAGGTAGTTATTGATTTCACTCTATCAAATAAAATTGCTAGCAGTCTTATCAAACAGTGGCATGTGAAAGAGGAAGTCTCTCTCTCTGACCACCGCTCGAATTTAGGATAGATATTGATAATATTTTCATACCATCTGGTCGGAATCCTCGAAAAGCGGATTGGGATCATTTTGGTGAGATTCTGTGGCTCCTATATAAACTCGAAATCAGAAGCTTACAGTGAACTCCTTGCAACTTATTTTCCGGGTTGTAGGATGACCGCAGCCAATGTGGCCAGCGCTGTAACTTCTGAACAGAGTACAGTAGTCACTAGAAGAACATGGTATAAGTCCTCTCGGATACTGAAGAGTCAATAAGGTATTCCTTATCGTCCTTTGATAACTTTAAGTCCTCCGGATCCGATGGTGTATACCTAAAAATGCTAAAGAGAGGCGGTAGCATGCTTGTGGCAGTTCTGAAAAAAATTTTCACCGGCTGTCTTGCCTTTGGTTTTGTACCAACTCTTTGGCGACAACTCTGCGATGTTTTCATCTCTAAGCCTGGCAAGGATGACTACTCGCTGGCAAATAGTTTCAGACCAATTAGTTTATCCTCGTTTATGCTAAAAAGCCTTAAACGAAAAATTTAGAAGTACGTCAGGTCGAGCTGTCACCAACATTCCTACCAAAGTGGAAGATCCTGTGAGTCAGCTCTCCACGATCTTGCTTGCAAACTTGAAGAGGGTCTGTAAGCAGGGAAGTACACGATGGGGGTATTTATTGCCATAGAGGGTGCTTTTGATAATGCTACCTCCGACTCTATGTGCTCTGCAGCTAGAAGGCATGGAGTAGATGATTTCATTGTAAAATGGATCAATTTCATGCTGTCCAGTAGACTGTTAACTGCTGGCAGGGAAAGGGACAACGATGTCACGGTGGAGGTGGAAAGAGGCTGCCCTCAAGGGGGCGTCCTTTCCCCTTTACTATGGTGTTTTGTTGTGGACTCTCTGCTGACAGAGGTACAGAGCTCTGATGTACACATACAGGCTTATGCTGATGATGTGTGTGCACTTGTGTCAGGAAGATCCTTAGAACGGATAAGAACGATCGTGCAAGAAGTTCCTGATTAGATTGATGCGTGGAGCACAACGCAGGGTCTTTCTGTTAGTCCAAGTAAAACAACATAAGTTTTATTTACTCGGAAACGGACACGGGAGGGCTGACGCTGAAAGGCGTGTCCCTGGGCTTGTCCACAGAGGTTAAATATCTAGGGGTGACCTTAGATCACAAACTGACGTGGAAAACACACGATGAACTAAAAGCGGATCGTGCACTAAAGGTTTTCTGGCAGCGCCGGCGGACTTTTGGTAAAACCTTGGGTCTGAGTCCTGCCATCGTGCACTGGCTGTATTAGCATTAATCCGACCGTTAATCACATACGCTTCGGTAGTATGGTAGCGCAGAGTACTGAAAAAACCAGTGCTGCAACACTCAATAGACTGCAGAGGAGTGTATGCATTGGTTTCCCTAGGGCGATGAGCACAACACCCGGAGATGCGCTATTTACATTGCCGGATAAGCTTCCACTGGACCTTATGGTTCAACAGGAGGCCATGAAGGCAATGTGCAGACTCAAGTCAAACGGAGTCTGGCATGAAGAACATGACACAGGACATAGAGCAATCTGTCGAAAGCTTAGCGAACAATGCAATTTGTTCAATATGCCGGTAGATAGTCTCGTACCCTGTGTCAAGTTTGGTAGAAAATTTGAGGTGAAGCTTCCAAGCAGAGGCCAATGGAGAGATCCAGAAGAAACTGTTAGGGGGTTTTCCCAGGTCTTCTATACTGATGGCTCAAAAACCTCTACAGGATGCGGGTCGGGTATCTGTTACACGAAACCAGGTACTCATACGCTATGGGTGAAGTAGCAATGGTTTTCCAGATGGAGATCTTTGCTATCTTAGAAGTAGCATGTTGGATCTACAACAAGAGGTGGTGTGGAAGAGTCATTGGCATCTGCAATGATAGTCAAGCTGCACTAAGAGCCATTGAATCTCCACTCTCCATCGAAAAAAATTGTGGATGAATGTAAGACAAAACTTAACTCTATTTCTAGGAGAAACTTGCAGAACATGTTTTGGAGATATGCAGAACTAACAAACTGTTCGTATCGCGGCCTGAAAGGAAGACAAGAGACTTCTTACTTCGTTTGAGTAGGAGGGAGCTTAGACTGCTTGTGGGCCTAATAACGGGGCATACAGCATGGCCATTTGGCCAATATGGGAATGATCGACGATCCAACCTGCGTATCCTGTGAAGAGGAAGCGGACTCTACTGAGCATTACCTCTGTCATTGTCCTGCTTTCTCCAGAAGTAGGATGCGCCTGTTGGGAGCTGATGGGTTGGAGATGACCCAGGTTCAGTCTCTTCCACTTGCCGGACATCTTAGTTACATAAAAAATACTAAGAAGTTTGAGCAGTCATAAAATGCCACCTATTTTTTGTTTCCTACTATCTTCTTTTCTCTTCTCTCTCTCTCTCTCTCTATCGGATTTGGCGCAATGGACTAATATAGTCTGCGCGCCGGTGAATGACTTCTTTTATACGCTGGCATTCCAGTCCTCACTAATTCATTTCATTTCAAGCGTCACTACTGATACTATCCTTCAAAACAAATAACCCAATGTATAGCAGAAACTGTCTAAACTCCGTTGATTTCCAATTAGAAATTTCATCAAAGTTTCTACAAACACGACCAAAATCTGATGGAACAAACTTGGAAATGTATGCTCTTCTCATCTTCTCATTCATTTCTTGAATGTAGTGCCTATTGACTAATAATTTTAATAATTTCTTTACAACACCTAAATCAACAAGGTGCATGGGGTCCAGTGGAAATTGTGTATCCATTCCAAATCTTGCCTTTTCAACTACGTTTTCACTTTTTAAAAAGTCTGATTATGGTGTATAATATCTGACCTATTTTTAAACGAAATGTCCGTTCTTAAACTCCCTATATTTTGAGAAAAAGATACCCTGTGCTGACTATATTTCCCAACCTGACAACATTTGGGACAACTATTCTTTCCGTTGTGTGATTGTACACCTGAAACAAAAACGCGAGCAGGATAGTCGCAGCAAAACAGTTTCTATTTTTCAGAGGAACACGCAATTGTGAATGGACACTCTTTCGGAAAGCCAACGATTGCGCCTAGAATTAGTCATGAAGCACTATTCGAACTGTGGAATAATTTTAGTCCACCGATTCCTACATCGATTAAAATTTTGCTGCAGTCTTCAATGAATGGTAATGAATTCCTTTCCAAAAATGCCAGAATACCTAAATATAAAAATTCCCCATTTGGAATGGTTTGCACATCTACTCTATTTCTGTTTGTTTTAAAAAGACTTTGCAGTCATGGGCAAATCGCTAACTCCTATTTTATGCAATGTTTGCAAAAGGTCAGTAACTACATTCTGCGATATTTTATTTGTTGCTTTTTTTATAGCTGCATTCTAGTTGTTTTTGTTCCTATTGTATTCTAGTGTAATTTTGGTATTGAGAAAAGCTAGTTCTAAAATTAATTCCTCTAAATAAAAAATTTGAATATTTAAAACAATGATTTTGTTTTTTCATTTGTTGTTAAAAATATCAATTTAATCATATTAATCTTAGATTTTAAATTAAAATGAGTTCAGTTCATATTACACATGGTATTAAAATTGTATTGTATTACAAAAGGAAAAGTTAAAATTATATAAATTAATTTTAAATCATAGAAAAAGTTACAATTAAAAGGCGTTAAAAATAAAATTATGTTTAAACAAAAAAAGTCAATAAAATTAAAACATAGAAAATGAAACATAGTTTTCTAATCAAATAAAAAAAACATAAATAAAACAGTTGAAATACAAAAAATCATATTGATTTAATTTAATCAAAATCCGCTTGCGATAGACCGACATTATTTGGTGGCTGCATATCATTTACGCCCGAATCTGTGGCTTTACTTTTTTCACGAGCAGTTGTCGAAAAATGCACACTATAGAATCTGAAAATATTAAAAATATAATTATACACTATGTATAAAGATGCAGTTAGTAGTCACATTATTATATGTTATCAAATTACTTACCTTTGTTATTATTTTTATTTATTTACATTCACTTTTTATTCATTATATTCTCGCAACTCGAGTGCACGTTTAAACAATGGCGAAATCGCACAAAAAAATACACATCATTTTGCAATGAAAGTTGCCTCATTGAAATTTTATAAAAATATTTCTCATTCAACCAAAACATATAAGCGACAAACCGAAATATTCTTAAATTAGTTTACTCTGGCAATGTAAAGATATAAAACCGACCGGCGCGACGTCGCGACACGAATGGTTGTTCGTTGAACGGCACATTCGGTTCTGTTGATTGTTGTTGTAAAATAATGTGTATCGAGAAGTTTTGTTCTTCTTCAACTCTCCATCTTCTATCTATTTTATAGCCAGAAATAGACTAGTTGCTTTACAACAACTATTTTCTGAACGAACTAGTTCGTAAATTTACTGCAGGGTTGTTAATGTAGTATTTTTACAAAGGTCAATTTCATTCATTGTGTTAGAAATGAACTCGAACTCAAACTTAGTAAAGAGTTATCTTGAATAAGTAAATTTTAAATTTAATAAGTTTTTAATAAATGTTCGAAAGTTTATAAAGTTGAAAATTAAAATAATTAATTATTGTTTGAATTTATGATATCTATTTATTTGTTCTAAAAAAGATTCTCAAATTAAAAAATGAGGTGTACCAGTATTGTGGTACAGTGCAAAAGAAGTAATGACGGACCAGGTAGTTCTGGGTGCAGTTTCTTCAGCTTTCCATCAGACGCCGCTACGAGGAAAAAATTGATGAGTTTCTATGGCCTAAGCAAAAATTTAAGGAAAATAGTGCGTATATATGTAGCCTGCATTTTACTGAAGTGGATTTGGAGAATGGTTTGCAGTATGAAATGGGTAGATATTAAATCAGTCCAAAAGGCGAAAAAATGATGTTAAAAATTATTATTACAGGATTTTGTAAAAAGAGCCGATTGAAGAATAGTGCCGTGCCATCAATAAGCCCTGCTGCTTGCGGTACGTCAAAAGATTTTAAACAACGTATAGCAAGGATTGAAAAGCGAGAAAAGAAGGAAAATGTTGCTCACTTTTGAAGGATCACACTTCGTGTCCAGGTTAACAAAAAGGTAAAAGGCTTGAAACAAAAACATTTAAAAAAAAGCCAAATATATTTGTATTATTTATGTAATATAATTTCATCAGACGACGAGATCTCTCCCCCCTTAGATGATTTTGAAAATGTTTTAATCGAAAACTTGGATAGCGCTGCAGATTATTTTGAAATGGAAGGACAAGAAAACATTACACCAAATCCAGCGATTGACGACTCACTTATGGACTCAGTGCATGCTGCCAGCTCCAAATTATATAAACTTTCGTAAAGGAATAAATTTCCGCTCCCTGCCGTACGTACTCTTCAAAAGTGGGCTCAAAAGGTGCAAATTTCCCGAGAACCAGTTTTCAAGATTTTGTCGGCATCAACGCGTATGAGTGATTTACAAAAGGTGTGTGCTCAGTTTCGACGAAATGCTCATAGCTGAAAAGTTTCTAGCCAAGCATATGGATCAAACGAGGGAAATTGATTGCAGCGATAAAGTAAAAAAATTATTTTTCCGCGCTCGAATGTTTTTTAAAATTAGAAGGCTAAATCGGACAATCTTTGAAAAAAGGAGGCAAGGAAAACGAAAATGCAGAATTATAAAATAAATATTTTTATTTTCGTATATATTTATTTCTTCATATTTAACAATTTAATCACTTTTTTAACAAATTTCTAACTTTTTTCGAAATTCTCCATACAAATTTGTGTATGTATATATATTTTTCGGCGGTTATGGCGTACATGCGCAGAACAATTCATTTTTGACACACGATAGACGCAATCTTGTAATCTATCATTCTTGCTGTAAGTTATATTTTTAGAAGAGTGCGAGAAGTTCCTATATAAGTTTTGACAAAAAATGTTCAGTCTCAATCACAAACTATACAGACCCGAAAGTAAAATCAGGGTTGATTTGAAGCGTATATCATACGCATATCATTGCAAAAATTTCTGTGGTTGCATTAGTGTACATGAAACTAGCGCAATGGCAAGAGTGAATTTGAAAGGTGCGGGGAAATTGTTTTGTACTATTTATTTTTATTTGTTTATTGAAATCTCAATCCTAGTACAAAAGATTTCATCTTATAGTGAAGTACTAGTCACTACTGGCAATTATTTAATTGAAAAAATTATGCTTAACCTTAAAAAAAAAAATTAAATAGAAACAAAAATAACTTAAAAAATATAAACTTATATAATTTTTAAAAATGACAAGAAAGAAAATAAAATAAAAAACAAAGAAACAATAGCTCTAAATAGTATTATTGCAAAAATATTTGAAAAGCTCATTTTTGAAGGTAGTGACGCACTGAATACACAAAAAACTGACGCTCAGATGCCAGGTATGAATAATTGAAGGGAATAATTTGAATAACTCTATTAGACCGAGTAAATCGAATTTTTTCATACAAATTTGATGGCTCTTTATGAATAATAATTTTGAGCAACAAGATCAGTCCTCTATAATTTAAAAGGTTATCAAAAGTAGTCCCAAAAATTTTTTTAGCGTGCTGTGAGATGTGCTCGTATCGTTTCAAGCCATTGACGTATCTGGCAATCTTATTGTAGAGGACGTTTGATTTATTTTTACAAGAAGTATCACAGTTTGCGAACAATTCACAGCCAAATAACAAAGTTGGGATAAGATAGGTTTTCGCAAGGAGAGGACGGATATGTTGGGGAATGGAATTTTGTGTTGTCCACAAGCTACGGAGCATGGCATAAACTTTTCCAACGCTAGCGTATATGTGATTATTAAAAGTAAATCTCGAATTGAATTTAATTCCAAGGTTCTTTGCCGTATCGTTTATTCTTATCACAGATGAGTTCAAGCAGATTGGAGGAATGGACGTTACATCTTCATTTTTCTTACTTATGACTAAACATTTAGACTTAGCAGGTTTATACACAGACTATTTGCACTGGCCCAGTTGTTTATTGCACTTAAATCGTTGTCAATGTTTGCGATACATGAATTTATTGTCCTTTTTTTACAGCTCGAGTATATTTGAATATCATCAGCGTACATATGTATCTTACATTTTGTCAGGCATCGGAGTTAAAGTTAAACATGTTTAACGGAGCTAAAGTTAAACATGTTTACTAGTTTATTCGTTAGCGTTTCATGATTTACGGTAGCGAATGCTTTAGAGTGGTCTAGTAACGTTAACAAAGTAATCTCGTTGTGATCGAGAGAGGCTCTGATATCATCACACACTTCTACGAGTGCGGTAATACAGCTTTTTTTTCTCTAAAGCCTGACTGTTGTGGGGTTAAAAGTCGATGCGATAAAAGATATGCAGATATTTGATTGTGCAAAATCCGTTCAAATGTTTTTGATAGGAAGGGAAGGATAGCAATGGGACGGTATTCGTTATTGGACTTGGGAATAGGAATAATTTTAGTTTGCTTCCAGGTGGTGGGGAAAGTGAATGTTGTCAATATAGTGTTAAAGATATGGGTGAGCGGGATGAGGATAATTTGCAGTAATGCTTTAAGGAACACAGGATGGATATTGTCAAGACCCATAGAATTAGATTTAATGGACAAAACAGTTTTTAAAACATCAAGAAAATCAACTCCAATGAAACAAAATATGTTAGTAGATTGAACGACACTACAAGTTAGTAACGAAGTGGTTGATTGCACAGGATTGCGTGATAGCACTGAATTTAAGATGTTAGATTGCACTGAATTTTTATTGTTTTCAAGATCTCATTTGGATCGATTTCGCAATGGTTGTCGGAGGTGGAGCGTAAGATTAATATATCTTTGATGTTTTTCCATTTTTGCTTGCTGTTTATTGCACATCTGAATTTGTTTTCGTAGTAATTTTTCTTCGCAATGTGTATTTTTGCAGAAAGCTGTCTAAGGTTTTTATAGTTTTCGTAAAAAACTGGGATTCTGTACCTTTTCCATCGGTTATATGCTTTATTGCGATCTGCAGTTAGGCTTTTTAATTCGGCAGTAAACTATTGGTGTGAATGAGATTTAGGTTTTATGCTTCTTTCAGGTACAAAGTGATCGAACAGGTTATTAATATTAGTTTGAAAAAAGTGAATCTGGTCATCCACATTTAACATTAATCCCACATCAGACCAGCTAATATCACTCGCATAGCGATTAAGGTTAAAATAGTCAATGTTTTTGAAGTCTTGGTACGTAAAATTAACTATGGTCGATTTTATGGAATAGTCATAAGTCAGGAAGATTAGATCATCCTTAGAGAAATTTGGAGCAGATATTTGGTCATAAAAGAGTGTTTTGTTCATGTTGTTAGTAAAGAAAATGTTAAGTAAAGTGTTATTATATCTGGAGAAATGAGTTGGTGTTATTGTGTTAGTGGGATATACACCTAAAGCTTCCATATTGATCAACAGATTACCATCATATTGCTTTTAAAATCCCCGGCAATAATAATATCACTAAACGGTAAAGATACAGCGTGAACGATCCATAAAAGGCATAAAATCAATATTTTTATTCGGTCTGTATACACATACTACGAGTACACGACCATTATCGCAGAGTACTTCTAAAAAGAGATATTAACTTTTACTACCATGAACCGATTGAGACTTTATTTTACAATCAATACAAATTCGAACACAAATAGTTACACCACCACCATAATCACTTAATTTTAATAGTGAACAAAGTTTCCGAAATGCATACAATGTCGACAGATGAGTTTTCAAAGATAAATCTCAATTCATCAATTTTTCTAACAAGACTCTGTGTGTTAATATGGCATATATGCAGACCATTTTTGTGCTTTTTGAGTATGCGAACCATTAGAAATTGCATAAAAGTTAGAACAACAATTATATGATATACTGATCAATGAACGCGTATTAATAATTTTTATGATAGTCGGAATAATTGGAACACAATATGAGATAAAATTGCATTCTAAAAAGTTTATGTATTTTAAAAATAAATTTTCAAATTAATTTTTTTTTATATTATTTAAATTATAGAAGCATTGCTACTCACAAAAATGTACAATTATCACATAAAATAATTGATTTTGGGACATATTTGCAATATTAAAAATATTTGGCCCTGTGCAAATAAAATAAACCGCAGTTCGCATCTACAAACGCGTATTTTCGGTCAGCCAATCAGCATCAGGTTTTTATGCACAGGTGCGGTACCACAAATGCGCCTTGTTGCGACTTGATTGAAACACAATGAAGTGAGATCTTTTTATTCAATTTGTTGTTGTTGTTGTTGTTGTAGCGGCTTCCGAGTGAACAAGATATGTAAAGAAAACAAGCACATTTTGTATTTGATTATTAACGTATCACAAGTGATATGTTAGATAAATGCAAAAATAAAGTGGAATAGTGTGTTAGGAAGAATGAAGGATTGGGGGAGGGATATTGAGGTCGGTGTCTAGGTCGAGGAATGTAGCAGCCTCGATCGGGTGAGTCTATAGCATTGCTGGCGTAATGTTTGTCGGGCGGCTAGGGCAGTTGAAGAGGTGAATCGTGTCATGTGGACTTTCACCTCAATCGGGGCAAATATCGGTTATGTCCGTGTTTATACGCGCTAGGTAGCTGTTGAGGAACCCGCTCGCACCCGAGCACAGTTGTGATAATGTGGCGCGCGTGTTCCTGGGTAGGAGCTTCTAACATTCATGCTCAGTATGGCAGCGTCCACAGTCTCCGTGTGGATGGTGGTTTTGGCTGCCGCTATTTCTTCCTTGGTCCGCAAACCACTACCTACCAGGTGGCTGACAACGGGCAGGTAGTGACGCAAGTCGTTGCGTATGCAGCGGAAGGGGCTTGGAGCTGTGACCATTGAATGGTTAGGATGCTCGTTGTTTAGGCTGCTGAGTAGGTGTTGTTTCGCTAACAATTCGCAGTGGTTCCTCACATGCAGTACGTTTGTTCCTTCATGCAGGTGGCGACGACTCGTAGGGCGGCATTCTGAGCTGTTTGTAGGCCTCTCCATTGAGTTTTGCTGATGCACGGGGCCCACACTGGCGCCGCATAGTAGGCGAGCGATCGGCCGATTGACTTGCAAGTCGTTAGTAGTGTTTCTATGACTTTTCATAGAAACACTACCCAGGTGCTACACGCAAGTGCTTTCAGAACTCTGTTCCTACTGCGGATTTTCTTCAACAGTGTTTCTGCGTGCCTGCTAAAGAATAGCTGGTTGTCGAAGGTCACTCCTAACACTTTTGGGAACTTTATCGTGGGGATAAGCCTGCCGTCGATCCTGATATTCAAGGAGTAGTTAACCTCCTTGGTCCACGTAGTGAAGATTGTGTTGGTTGATTTTTCTGGAGACAGCGAGAGATTCCTGCTTTTGAAAAATGCCGCGATCTGTGGTAGTGTAAACTCCAATTTATATTTGTTCGAATAAAACACAATGTGTTTGCTTGAGGTTCGAATCACGATTGATTTCTTTTATTTAATTTCGGACTTAAACTAAACTACAAATATTGGTTAACAGTTTACTGTTAACGTTTTACCTAAGTATATTATTAAATGTGAGTGTACATATGCATGTATTATGTTACCCGTGCGGCTATCGATGTACATAGCGCCGTCAGCTAAAGACAGCGTGAGACCGCACGATCAGCACTTTAGATTATACGATATCGAGCTTCGAGTGGATCGCTCGTATTTCATTCGATCGTTGAAGTGCGTGCAAGTGTATTAATTATAAGTAATTTGAATATTATTATTGCAACCAAATGTCACAATGTTTATATGTCTGCTATGCATATGTACACTACACCTCCCTTTTTAGTAAAATAACGTAATATATGCAGTTATTTTTTTTTAGTGTTGTTAAAAATTTTTTTTGTATGTGTATTTAAATTGGTTTGCTTAAATCTATACATATTCTTATTTTATTATTGGTATTTTATGTTTTTTTTTTGTTTTTGAAGTAGATCAGGCTTCGTTTTGTTGCATTTATGTATTAAATATTTTTAACCTATCCTTATGTACTTTTTGTTTTTTATTTTTATTGTCAGTTATTTCCACATTATCATTTTTTCCTATGCTATCTACTTTGTATGGCCTAAATATTTATTATCTAATTTATGACCTGTGTCGTTTTTTAGTAAAACTTGGTCTCCTACTTGTAATGTAAAATCTAATGCATTTTTATCGTAATTTACTTTCTGTCTTAACTTATGTTTCTCTATCATTAATCTAGCTCTTTAATAAGCTTGTTCTAGTCTAAATTTTAATTCTTTACCATAATCATCTACATTATAAATTGGGTCTATATTATCTATACTATAAAAGTTTTTAACTAGATTGGCGTTTTTACCAAAAACTAATTCATATGGACAATAATCGTGTGCCATAGATGGAGTTGTATTATAGCAATATACAAAGTATTGAAGCCGTACGTTCCAATCAGTTTTATCTACTGATATGTACGAACGTATATATTCATTTAAGGTTCTGTGGCTTCGCTCAACAGTTCCTAATGTCTGGTGATGGTGTGCTGTGGACGTAATGTTGTCTATTTTGAGGTATTTGCTTAAATCAGTAATAATAATGGAATTCGTATATTTTGTACCCATGTCCGTTTTCATTGAACGTCTTCATTGGACCGTACTTTAGAATAAAGGATTCAAATATAGCTTTAGCAACTGTATTAGCGCTTTTATTCGCTATTGGGATGGCAACTAGATATTTTGATAAGTCACAAATGATTGTGACTGCATATTCATTACCATCTTCTGATTTTGGTAGTGGTCCAATTGTGTCGACTAGTACTTTGTCGAATACACTTATTGGTGTATCTGTAATAGTTAGTGGAGTCTTTATATGCTTTGTTGTTTTAGCTTTTTGGCGTTTTTGACAGTTACGTACGTACTTTGTTATATGACGTGTCATATTTTTCCAGTAGTAATGTGATACTAATTTTGATTTTAGGTAGCGTTCTTGAAATGCCTGTATGACTTCCTTGAATTGGATCATCATGGAATGTAGACAATATTGCTTCTTTATCTTCTTCTTTTTCTATTATGGTCACCGGCTGGAGTAGCGCTACTCCTAATTTGTTTAAATATTTATTGCCCATTTTTTTAAAATAATCAATTGAAATTTCTTCAAAGATTTTTTCGCTCAGTGCCGTTTTGAGTTGGCTAATTTCGTTTATACCGGCTTCAGTTTCGAGCCTTTGGAAAAATTGACCTAAATCTAGATTTCCATTAGTATAAAGATCGCTAACATCAATTCTTGCTCTAACTTTTCTTCCGCAGGATTTTTTCTGTCTACTTTCTTGTCTTGTAGTGACTTTTAAGACGTGATTATTCATCTTTTCTAATTCGTCGATGGTTATTCTTGATAACGCATCCGCTACAAAATTATCTTTCCCCTTAAGATATTCTACTGTAAATTCGTATTCCTCTAAATCAAGTCTCATACGGGTTAATTTAGAACTCGGGTTAATCATTGAAAACAAATATGTGAGTGGTCTATGATCAGTTTTGACAGTGAAGTGTCTGCCATATATATATGGTCGAATATGGTTTATTGGCCAATGTATGGCTGCTAATTCTTGTTCTGTTGTGTTTTTGTTACTTTAACCTTTTGTAAAGGTACGAGATGCATAAGCTACTGGGAGTTGAATACCGTTGTAGTTTTGAGTTAAAACTGCTCCACAAGCTTCTTTACTTGCATTTGTGATTAGACAAAATTCTTTACTAAAATCTGGGTATTGTAACAGTGTTGGGTGCATTAGTTGTTTTTTCAAGTGGTCAAATGCCTTTTGACAATCAGGCGTCCATTCGAATTTAATATTTTTTTTACATAATCTCTGAAAAAATTGCAGAACTTTGCAATTTGCTGAACACTTTTAAATCGAAAATTCGAAAAAACTACTATGTGATGGACGCGATTTTGATGTTAAAGAATAAGCGAAATCTGTT
>JAWNPW010000838.1:0-13546 GCA_035078745.1 Diastata ussurica
TTGGAAACAATGCCTGCCTGCTCTTCAAAGGAAAATGTTATTTATATGAAGACAATAATTGAATACAAGACACATCATTTTTTTTTTGCCGTCGACGTTGGAAGAAAGTCGAGAACTGTGGTTATTATCTACTGAACAAAAAATGTTGTTTCGCGCGAGGAAAGAATTGCATATATATCTCTTCGGTTAGATAACCAACCAAAATAGCAAAGTTACAATTTTTATGGTTAAAATTTTCAAAATTCGTTTAACAATTTTTCGACGGTTAGATTAAGTGAACAATTTTTTTCGGTTAGATTTACCTATCTTTTTTTTCTGTGTGTAATCCCACAATTGTAGAGTTATGAAATTTTGTACATAGTCTTTTCATTACTGTAAGCTGCTCGCCGCCCAAAATCAGCGAAATCGGATAAAATTTAGATATAGCAGTCATATAAAGTTCTAATCAGAACAATATCTTTGTAATGAATATTTTCTATTTTATGAGATGATTGTTTCAAAATTCACACATGGTTTTTATTAAAAAGCGACGTGCACACACCATTTACCTACATTGATTTTTTCAATGAAAAATTGTAGACTTTCAAAAAAAAGTTGAACATTTTTAAGAAAAAAGTTACAAAATTTTCACAAAAAGGGACAATTACTTTCGGAGAAATAAATGTTATTGTAAAATTTCGAATAAAGAAGAAGAGAACGATTTTACATATAGTCATTATGTATGGTTATATGAACCAAATCTTAACCGATCTTGACAATTTTTTTTTTGCGATATTATTGAATTGAGATTGAAACCTTATATACGAAATTTCATCGAAATGTCTTTATTTGCAAAAAAATTTTTCATGTAAAAGCTTTTTCGAGCGATTTGGACAGTTTTGTAAGGCAGCTATATTTAAATCTGATCCGATCGGGTGAACTGAAATGACATGCAAAGTTTAGCTCGGTATCTCAAAAACTGAGGGACTAGTTTGCATACCAACAGACAGATAGATAGTTATACACAAAGGCATAGGGACAGACATGGCTGGATCAATTTCTGTATCGATGTTTATCAAGAATACATATACTTTATGGGGTAACCGGTGCTTCCTTTCAAGCGTTACATATATCGTATTAAAGTGAATATATATATAATAATAGTAAAAAACCAGTAATGTAGCAGAACAGTATCGTCGGCGTGCACCGAAGCTTCTATACCATTCACCTGCAGCTATAACAGTTTTTATAGTTAAAAAAAAAGTAAAAAGTTTTCGAAAAGTAAATTCTTCTTCAATAATAGTTGAAAATTTTTCAAAGAATCAATCGGATCAATAGGATCAATCGTCTTAAATTTCCGCATACCAATTATCCTACACCATTCATTCTCCCAATTCTTATCATCAAAATCGTACTCCTTAATTCTCCTCCTCCACCACATCCTTATCCTGATTCTCCATCTACTCTTCCTAATCCTAATCTTCAATATCAGTTACAATCTGCAGACACAAAACAAATCTTAAAACGAATTAAAAAAATACACCATTTTCACCTTTGGTGAATGGTATAAAAAAGTACCTTGTATGGCAGGTATACCTAAATATCATCCAAACTTGATCATTTTTAGCAGTATTATGGAATTGAAAGTAGAAGCTTAAATACGAAATTTCATCGTAATACATCGATATACGATTATTTTTATTCGAAAAAAAAACGACCTTTGAAATTGTCTCTTATGTATGGCAGCTACATCGAAATATTATCCGATCTTAATAATTGTTTTTTGTTATCTGACAAAAAAGTTTTCCGTACAAGACTCTTTGTATTCAAAAAAGAAAAGGAAGAACGCCTATTGGTATTGTTACTTTCTATGGCAGCTATATCCAATTTTTATCCGATCTTAACGATTCTTATTACTATCTTATGAAATTAATAATAAAAGCTTAAATACGAAATATATGCATAAATATGGCAGCTATATCTAAATCTGATCCGATCCGGCCAAGTTTCCATTATGAACTGAACTGACATAAAAGAAGACTCCATGCCAAATTTCAGCTCGATATCTCAAAAATTGTGGCAATGGTTTGCATACCAACAGACAGAGAAACAGATGGGCAAACAGGGCTAGATCGATTTGTTTTTTGATGCTGATCAAGAATATGTATACTTTTTTGGTGTCATTTTCATCTTTTGTGAATGGTATAATAATAAAAATATGCCTCGCTATACATTTGTTTGTTTTTATACCATTCACCAAAGGTGAAAATGGTATATTCATTTTAATTTACAACTGTTTTTGTAAATATACTACTTTTTGTTGAAAAATTCATTATTTTTTTATGACAAATTTACAACAGTAAAATTTCGTCAGGGTACTTGAATGGTTTATTAATATTTTTGAGAGTCTAAATAGTCCGCCACTAAACTTAAAATAGACTCTTAAAAATTGAGCGAGCATTTCATTATTAATTTGGGGTAAGTGATGCTTACAACGACCAAAACTAAATGCAAATGTAATCCTTCACAGAACATCCAGAAATAGTTGACCAACATAAAATAATGCTTGATAACATGCAGTCCAATACACCAAGGCTGAAAAAAAAGAACAAAAATTGTAAGAAGTATCCAAAAAAGAAACTTATTGGGTTATTCAACTGCTTTGATTATATTATTATACTGAAATCAAAAAATCTAACAAAAAATTCTAAACATACTTACATGATTCTCAGTGAAATAATTATATGTACATAGTGAAAAAATCAATTTTTTCTATAAAAAATGAGATTTTTGAAATTTTGTTTATACATTATAACGAAATGTATTAAATGCATTAAAAAAATGAAAGCTTTGTCAAAAAACTATTTTTTTTACATAATAAAAACTCTTAAAATATTGTTCCTCCTTATATTTATATGTGCAATAATAAAAAATGTGAGATTTTCCTAACAATTCATAACAAAACCAAAGTTTAATGATGAAATAGTACCTGACTTAGCCGATAATTATTGAAGTTGACCTATGATTTTAATGTAGCCGGATATATCTTGAGCTAATTGATTTTTTCACTAGGCACCTATAAATGAATTAATAAATTTTTGTAATTATCATTATATATCATTAGGCTCGTCACTGACTCTGAAACGCTGTAAGCTGGCTCAATCATCGTATTTTACAAACACCTATACTATCTTAAGGCACCTTACATTCAATTTTTATATCCTTCACCGAGGGTATATTAAGTTTGTGTATCTGTTTCTAACACCCAGAAGGAGTGACACGAGACCATATAAAGCATATATATTCTTATTCAGCATCGATAGAAATCGATCTAGCTTTGTCCGTCCGTCCGACCTTAAACAAAAACTAGATAGTAGGAGGTGAGATAATCGAATCAAATTTGGCACACACACTCTGTATATGTGCACCATCCGCAAATTGTGTGTTTTTGTGACTTTTTCGACACTTTTATGGTCACAAATCCTACAAAGAATATTTTCTTATAAAATTTGACATTTATGCACATCAACGATATAAATACTCTGTCCAAAACTGGGCGTGATTCGCTAATTTTTCACCATTTTAATCGAATATTTGTCATTTTGAAAGAGTTGAGCAACAAAGTTCTAGCCGACTATAATGTTCTTTCTGTTTTTTTTTTTAATAAACATATACCCTGCCAGCATTTTCTATCGCGGAAGTCACTAGCACGTCACTCCAAGAAGTTGAAATTTATCACTGTCCATATCACACGTAACCCTCCTACAACGCGGGGAATAGTTTCCTAAAAAATGCTACGTTGTAACAATTTGCGTTGTGTGAGGTTTGTAAACACATACTCAAAAAAACCTTTTCTAAATAAAAATAGTAAATACTTATATGAAAAAAATTGCGACGAATTGCCGCTTGTTTGGGGACATTAAGAGAAGCTAAAATGAAAACTTTGGTATTTTTTTCTTTCTAAACGTATCGAACTTTGATAACTTTCTATAAGAATACCTTTTAAATTAATGAAAGAAAAAAAGAAGATAAAATATATTTCATTTGCACATCGTCGGGTAATAAAACTAGGCGACCAACTTATTCTCTTCACCGGAAAAGAATTGCCCCTTTAGAAACAAATTAATTCAAAATACAATTTTTGAAACAATTTTTTTAATTTAAAAACTTATTTCAACAATACATCCAAACTAATGAAATTAGAATAATATTAAATATGACATCAAATATTCATAATAATCTTTAATTTCAATGAAAACTGTTGAATTATATGACTATCCAAATTCAGTTGGCAGTGCGCTACGATATATTCAAAATAGTAAACACACGTCCGGAAATTGCATTTAGCGTTAATATCAATTATTATTGTTAGTTATTTGCTCAATATCATTCATTTATTAAGGAGAACGAATAAGGATTTTAGTTTGATTATTCTGATGTAATTGCATGGCTGCTCTTCCTCTTTCTTGCAGATATTTGAATTTGTACAAATTTTGGTTTAATTGGACGCTCCATCATAACACGATTTTAAGAAAAGTATTTTGTTCTCGAATCTATTTCATTTTTTCTAATAAAGCTTGTTTTTGTAAAAGCAACGATATATTTTCGATCCCGTTTTATCATTTTGCATAATCAGCTGCTCAATGTTTACTTTCAGCTCCCAAACCGTCAAATAAATGGGAATAAATTTGGAACTTAAGAGCTTGGGAGAATTATATAGGAGAGGTTTTGGATTTTTTTTTTCCTACCCAAATAGAGGAGGACAAAAAAAAAAAAACAATATTTTTTAATAAATATGCATACGTATGTTTGACTGATTTCACAACGTTTCGCCGATATTTAGGTTGACTCTTTTTTTGTCTATTCGACCGATTGAACCCCCATATGTGAAAAATTTATACAATTTTGATATGGAAATATTGTCTGTTTGATGTAAAAGAAGTGATGGGTTAGCAAATTTTTAGTGTTTCCCAAGAGTATTCCATTCTATGGCAACTTGATATTATATGGTAATTTATGTTAGAGGCCCCGTTACATGGGGCGGAGTGAATTGCTGGTTCCTTGAACGATATGTGGGTTCGTCAGTTGTGTATGCCGCAGCCTGAGTCTGACTACAGCTTGGATAGCGTTGCGATGACAGTCGGATGGATAAATTGGTTTTACCCTGCCAGTGTTCAATTGACGGTACCAGTGAATAATGCTTCTCCAGGCTCTTTGAATGTCGTTTACCAATAGCAGTGATATATGATGTTGAATATCATCTTCGAGTGGGGAAAGAAAAGCAGTGGTTCCCTTTGCCCTAATTTGGCTCTCTTGTTGGCTGCTTCATTAGCTATAGTAACTATAACCTGTTGTTGTGCGGTTTCTTAATTGCATGTATTGAAAAGATGCTGTCTGCACTAACAATGTATGCATGTTTCGATGATGCGAACTTGACAGTCTGTTTTATCTCTCATGCTTGTTCAGAGTCATCTACTATAAAATTATAAAAAAGCCGATAGAGCTTTTAAATTACATTGTTAAACTTGTCGTATACGCGATTGAATTATATTGATTATTTCAAATCATCATTACTATGCACATCGAAAGTGCACCTTGTGATCAGATTACATAATAAACAAACAATCATATTGTTTATTTGAAATCACCATATATCCCGAAAAATGCAACATTTGCATATAAACAAACAACCCTATCTATTATTTCAAATCGCTAATTTAAACAATATGAATATTTATCTTATAAACATAAATATAATGTCAAAAGATGGTGAAATTGAAAAGTGGAGTGGACTGTGAAGAACATATAATTATTTAATGTAAACAATAATATTATGAGAAGATCGAATGTATCGAAAAAATGTAACGTTTACATATTTGTTTGAATATCAACACCGCACAATTATGATAGTGTTTCCATTTTGTTTCCAAAATGGAGAAAAAAAAAAAAAACATCGAATACCTGGTTTTTTGGATGTCTCTGGTTATGATCGTTTTTATCATATAAAATTAAGTCAATTTAGTGTGCAATCAAAACAATTCAGTGTGCAACTGTGAAGCTTAAACATGGTCGGTCCAGTCCTTTTTTGTGAAATTTGCAAGATTTCATTCTCTAAAAAGTATTGTTTAAATCCTTCAAGATCTCTTCAGCCGACTGCTGAAATGATAAAATGTGAAGTGTGTGATGTTGTAGTGAAAAAGTGATGCAAGTAAAAATACTAGAACTAACTTTCATAAATCAAATGTTCTAAGCAGTGTAACATCAAACGCTAATTTTAAAATGATTAAATCATGATTTGCGCAAAAGATAAAGATACTTTTATATGAAAACGACTTTTATATGGTCAAAGTGGATGATATAGATGTGAAGACTATGGATGTCATATCATTCCAATGTCAAATGAGCATATTACACCATATACAATCATTCACAAGTATTTATGATGCAATGTCCAGACAACCTTCAGACAAAGATGAAAGAATTGCAGGAGAGAGATAGCGGTTGGGCGCTAGCAGCACTTCTACATATAGAAGTAAATATCAATAAATACGAGCCTCTCGGAGGAAGCAGCTACTTACCATTACCGATAAAGTGAGCTGGCAAAAAAGCCATTGTGAACATGAAGAACAATGGTGAATATTGTTTCAACTGGGCAATTATATCTGTCTTGTCATCGGGTGAAGTACATCCGGATAGCATACAAGCTCATAATTTCACTGACATATACAGCGAGTTAATCGTCGTTGGTGAATATTCATTGAATTTTCGTGGTTTAAGCTTTCCACTAAAAGTGACTGATATTAGGATATTTGAAGAACAGAATCCAAGAATAAGTATTAAAGTCTTTGGATTTGATGAGGAAAAAAATCTGGTTGTTGGTCCATTCTTTAAAACATCAATTGTGAAAGACTGTCATATTAACTTACTTCTGCTACAAAACTTCGATGGAGATGTCTACAAATCTCATTATGTATGGATTAAAAGTTTATCTCGGTGAATAGTCATTATACTAAACATTATTTATAAATACAATAATAATAAATGTGTATTTTTCGTTTTTAAATTTCATTTTGATAAGTTCTCAACAACATTATCATAATGGGGATATGAAGATATGCAATTATTGTCTTCAACATTTCAACACCCAACACCAATGCAGCCTTCGAACAATATAAATCAGGTTGCAATAAGATCGTGTCTTATTTACCGACGCCGGAGAAAACAATTGTAAGTTTCAAAAATGTTGAAAGGAATTTATCTGTTCCTTTTGTGATTTATGCTGATTTTGAATGCATACTGCAAAGTTTCTATACCTGCTTTCTAAATCCGAATACACCACATACATCTACCACTCAAAAACATATTTCCTATGCCTTTTCCTATATTGTAAAATGTACATTTAATGGTAGGCTTAGTAAGTTGAACACTTATAAGGGATTAGATTGTACTAAACACACTAAAGAGCTGTTCTTGGAATACATTGACGTGAAAAAACCAATAAACACTCTCCCTGATGATGAGGTCACTTCGTTTAACACCACAAATATTTGTCATATTTGTGAGAAAACCATTGAGGATATTGGTATCAAGGTGAGAGGCCATTGTCATTTAACGGGTATATATAGAGGACCTGCTCATCAGGAGTGTAATTTAAATTATCAAGTCCCAAAATTTTTCCCAGTCATTTTTCATAATTTTTCGGCATATGATTGTCATTTATTTGTTAGGGAGTTGAAGAATGTCGATGATGGTCCAATAAACGTCATTTCCCTTACCAAGGAGTTGTACGTTTCATTATCGAAAAAAATAAAAATAAAGGGGCACGTTAACATGGAGATAAGGTTTCTAGATTCCTTTAGATTTATGGCATTCAGTTTAGATTCATTAGCTAAAAATTTAAGGGAGATGGATTCATTCAAACGAGAGTAGAATTCCCAGACGATGAAAAATTCAATTTAGTAATTCGAAAGGGTGTGTTTCCTTATGATTACATATATTAGTTCAGTTGGAAGCCTACCATAAGTAAATCTACCAAGTCGTGAACATTTCTTCAACAAACTGACTGAAACAGAATGTTCTATCGATGAGTATAATCATGTGCAACTTGTATGGGATAAATTTAATTGCAATTTAATACAAGTAATTACTTAAATCTATACTTAATTTTAGATGGACATGGTTTTTTTTTTTTTCTTTTTTTTTGGTTGGTAGGCGGGCAGAACATGACGTATGGAACTCACAAGGTTGTAGTTTTTTTTTTTTCAATATATTAGGTAGAGGATGGAGTGGAAGTGGCTAGAGATAGTACATACTTCAAGCTAAATTAGCTGTGGTGGAAGTCAAACACTTTTGGAATGTTGTTTGCTAGTCGAAACATTCTAGACATTGGTTCGTTGCGTATACTCATACGCAGGCATGTTATTTGGATCCGTCCATGGCAGACCGCGCAGGGCAAACCGAACGAGTCTGCGTTGTACTGCTTCAATTCTAAGGGAATGGGGAATGGGCGTTATAATTAGGTGACCAGACTTGGCTAGCATATTCAAGAATTGGCCTCACAAATGTAAGGTACAGAGATTTTGTGACATATGGGTTTGAGAACTCTTTTGACCAATGTTTCACAAACCCAAGAGCAGAGTTTGACCTATTTATAATGTCATCAATATGGGCACGAAAATTTAGTTCATTATCGCAGCTAACGCCCAAGTCCCGTAAAGGCATTACCGTCGGGGAAACTATTATCGCGTGTAAAGTATATCCTAGGCGGTGATGGAATACGCTTTCTGGAATATGTTAAGAATTGACATTTACTAACATTGAGCTCTAGAAAATTTTTTTCTCACCACTTAGCCACCACCTTGCCAGGAAAAAAATCAAGGGACCAAGGTGGCTACCTTGAGGGACTCCGGATGTGGCTGCAAAGGGTTCAGATATAGAAATTCTAAACGTGACGTTGTATTGCCGATTTTCCAAGTAAGATTTAATCCATCTTATGAACCCAGTGTGAAAACCTTAAACATTAAGTTTAAGGAAGACAATACCATGTGAGATTTTATCAAAAGCCTTACTGAAGTCGGTAGCAAGTACATCGACTTCCTTGCCATCCTCCAAAGCCCAAAGAGTGCTGGATATAAATTCGTTTAAGTTAGTGGTAGTTGATCTGCCCTTTAGAAATCCGTGCTGTTTAGGTGAAAATATGGATTTACAATGGAAATACATTGTATCATGAACAATGCTTTCGAACAGCTTAAGTATACAGGAAAGCTTAGCGATGGGTCGGTAATTTGAAATTTAATTTTTTTTCCCCCTTTTTGTGAAGTGGGGTAATATACGCACTCCTCCAGAGTGTGGGAAAAATGCCTTGTGATATAGAGAGTTGAAATAGAGTTGTGATGGGTTGGGCTAGGAAGTTTTGACATTCTTTTAGAACAACAGCCGGTATACCGTCGGGGCCGGAAGAGTATTCATTACTGAGTGATTGTATCTTTTCTATTACAGTTTCGAGAGGTATTCCGATTGAAATAAGAGAAGTTCGAGAGCATTTACTCATGTATGAGAAGTAAACAGGGTCAGGTGCTAGGACATGGCTGGTGAAATATTGACTAAAGAAATGGGCAAACAAATTTGCAATTTCCTTCGGGTTATGAGAGGAGCTATCACCCAAATTCAATGTAGGGTAACTATCTGATTTCCTTTTAACGTTAATAAAATGGAAAAAGCTTTTAAGGTCTGAGATGACATTGGACTGCACTTGGTTTAAGTATGAAAGATAAACAGATTCACATAGTTCAGAAAAGTTAGTAAAAGCGGTTAGGTAAATGTGATAATCAGAATCAGAACGAGATTTCAGTTAGGTACGCCAAAGTTTATTTCTTTTATTACGAAGCTCTCGAAAGTCTTTGTTGTACCAAGGAGGGGACGATAAAAAGTTTTTTTTGGCAACAAAGGGGGCAGATTGTTGAACACAATCGAAAATTTTACAATAGAACTGGGTTATTGCATCATTGATATTTAAATGCTTGCACTCTAATTTGCTAAAAGTTAATTTTACTGATCAAATTGTTCAACTCTTCGAAGTTCGCCTTACGAAAATTAAATCTGTAAGAATACTCGTTTAGAACTTTATTAACACTGTCATAGGAAAATGTAATTGATAGTGGTGGGTGATAGCAGTCTGAATGTGAAAGAAGATGTTGGCTCTCTGACGTAATGCAATTGTTGGCGTCTGAAGTGAGGACAAGGTCGAGTTGTCTATCAAGGTTGCTGGTAATACCACATGATTGGAAAATGCCAGAGTCTAAAAGACAGTCACTGAATAGTATTTTCTTATCTGAGGAGGGATTAGACGCGAAATAATACGATCATTAGATTGTACCCATTTCAGATTTGGGAGGTTAAAATCCCCAATAATTATGACAGTGTCAGAGGGGTCTGCAGCATCTAATATAGAATCAAAAACATCAACAGCTTGTTGGTAACCAATAATAGGTTGAGAGGGGCGAATATAGCAGCAGAATATGTAAAGGCACCGTTTACATAGAGTTATTTTAGCACAAATATATTCAAAGTTGGCCGTATGCGAGGTTGTAACAAGTATCGGATCAAAGCGGTTATGTACCGCCAAAAGAACGCCACGTCCGAATGAATTGTGTTCTTCGTTGAGACCGTCATCTCGGAAGACCTCAAAGTCGTAGATAAATAATTCTCTATCCAAGTAATCGGGACATAAGTTGGTTTCAGAAAGGGCAAAAATGTCGTACGGTAACTTTTGGGAGTTCAGATATACTGAGGCAATTTTAGTACGCAGCCCTCTTACATTTTGGTAGTATATAGACAGCAATTGGGAAGAGGTACAGCTTGAAGGAAGTGGGTTAGGAACGATAGTAGTTTTTAAAATTCTTTGGAGGTGCCACAGAAGTTTGGAGCTGAAATGTGAGGCGAAAGTGGCAAGATCATTTTCTACCTCAGTTGGAGAGATATTAAAGCTCTCGTGAAAGCGGACGAAGATTTTTCTCAACTCCGTAGGATTAGTGGGGAGGCCTTCTTGATGTATTGATTCTAGAACGATTGATTGGTATTACCATCAATACAAATAGAATCTGATTTATCGTGCAGATTGGCAAGGAAAATAAGTACATTTTCATAAATTCTGCCATCTCGCAAACGAGATAGGATAGACCGGTTTCCATCAGTTGCATCTGTTAGTTCTTTGGTTAGTTTAGCTGCAGGCTGGAGGAGAGGGTCTAAGAATGCTGGTGGTGCATCATGAGATGATGGTGCATCATGAGATGGTTTTGCAGAACTGGACTCATTGTTTTCAGTGCTGGTAGAGTGGGTTACAGAGGAGGAAGAAGTCGGATTGAGAACGTGAAAATGAATACAATTTGGGTACTTAATAGTATTTGGCGTTTTTAGTGGAGGAGGAGGAGTGGGTGATAAATTAAAGGAAACGCGGTTACGTGGAAGAAATGGTCGTTAAGTTGTGAGATTATCAGCACAAATTGTGCGTTTTGAAACGGTTGGGTGCTAGTAGGAGTAATCGAAGGTTGAATTGGTTGTGGGATAAAATAAGGAAAGATATTAGTTTTAAATTTCCAGTTCTGATGGTTGCCAAGGCCAGCTGAGCACTTTGAATTAGGCCTAGAATTAGGCATTTGGCGACTATCTTGAAATTTATTTAAATGGTGATGTGTTATTATGGACTAATGTATTTGAAAATTTCAGAAAAATTTGTATGAGTATATATAAACTGGATCCATATCAATACTATACTTCTCCCGGCCTGTCTTGGAATGCAATGCTGAATATAACAAAAATCAATTTAGAATTGCTTCCAGATTTGTACAGAAAGGCATACGACGAAGTATTGTGCAATGTTCACAAAGGCATTCGATTGCCAATAATAAATATATGCCAGTTTATGACGAAATCATACCATATAATTATTTGATGTACTTGGATGCAAATAATTTATATGGTTGGGCTCAACCTCTTCCAGAGGTAAATTTTGAATGGGTTACCGACACACAAAACTTTCAACTTGATACTATTTCAGCAGATTTGGATGTAGGATATATACTCGAAGAAGATTTGATGTACCACCTTGAAATCCATAATCAACGTAATGATTTACTGAAAATGAAAAATCATGAGAAACTTTTACTCGATCTTTATGATTAGAAAAACTATGTGATTTATTATAAGAACTTGCAGCAATGGTTGAAAAATGGAATGACATTAATGAAAATTCATAGAATATTAAAATTTAGCCAATCTCCTTGGTTGGAAAATTATAAAGCTTTAAGTACTTTCATAGAACACAAGCAAAAAGCTATTTGAAAAAAATTTTTTCAAAGTGTTAAACAATGCTGTTTGTGGTAAGACCATGAAGAATGTTGAGAGGAGAAAAGACGTTTAAATTGTAAACAAATGGGTGAATGTTCATAAGAGAAGAGGAGCTTGTGCACTTGTTGCAAAGCTTAATTCCATTCTACAGCTTTTTGGAAGAAAATATGATTGCCATTGAAAAGGGATCATTATACTTATAATAAACCAATTTATATAGGTTTTGTTGTACTTGAGCTATCAAAATGGATAATGTATTTTTTTTATTATGATTATATACGTGCTAAATTTCAAAAGAATTTGCAACTTTGTTATATGGATACAGATTCATTTATATATTCGATAAAATCCAACGTTTTGCAGGATATTAAGTCTCGATTTGATACATCTGACTATAAACCTGATAATCCCTATAGGATTCCTCAAGAAAATAAGAAGGTTTTGGGAATGATGAAAGATGAAAATTGTGGTATCATTATGAAAGAGTTCATTGGTTTATGATCAAAAATGTATTCAATACAAACAATTGATGATAGGGTAGTGAAAAAAGCAAAAGGCATGGAAAAATGTGTACTCAATAAGTTAACTATAAAGGATTATCGTAGTTGTTTACTGGATAAGAAAATATTTCAGTATGTATGTGTTTCGCTTAAGAATGCATAACATTTAGACAGAACTTTTAAGTAAAGTAGCCTTAAGTTTTCAAGATGATAAGCGATATATTGCTCAAAATAATGTTAATACATACGCTTGTGGTCGTTACATAATCGATATGGAAGGAAATAATGAATATATGGATGAGCAAATGGCTCTACATATGTTTGATGAAGAAGAGTAGAAATAATTTAGTATATAAATAAGATTCATTATAAAATTTTGTCGAAATTTGAAATAAAAGAATTTCTAAACAAACACAACAACAATATCATTTTAGATGATAAAATGTTCTTAGAATTTTATTTAAATTATTTACTAGTCAATAAACCATTGAATTATTGCGATGACCGCATAAACTTTAACCCTGATATATGTGCATGATTTTAATAATTTTAGAAACTTAAGAGCTTAAAATTTAATTTACAATTATACATTAGTTTAAAAAAAACTTAAATTAATAAAAACGTATGTAAATAGTTTAAAATAAATAACCAGTAAAGAAGCAATAGTATCTTCGGCATGCACCGAAGCTTCTATACCATTCAACATAAGTGTGATAGTAACC
>JAWNPW010000840.1:0-13538 GCA_035078745.1 Diastata ussurica
GTTTATTTTCCATGATTTCAATTGAGAGTAACAAGACGTACAAGCCACTTGCGGTATGTACCACTTATGACGTAAAATCGGTCTATTGAAAAATTCTTCATATAAATCAATTATATTTGGATGTTTCGTCACACAAATTTTATGTTTAGAATCCGTGAATAATCCACATATAACCCAAAAGTTATCCCGTTCATCGCACATTTTCGTATAATATTAAATTGACAACATTTAGCAGCAATTGTGTTTTCAATTTTACAGAACAGGCAAAGTAAAGTGGAACTTCGTGAAAAAAAATTATTTCTATGCTAAACCACAGTAGAATTTTCTGACCATATAGAATCAGAACATCGGATTGAGGCAGTGGACAGAGCGATTTTATACCATACCACAGTAGGTCCAAACAATGTATTAAACAAAACATTATCACATAAAACTTGGTTTAATAAACATACTATAGAAAGTTTGATGACAACAACGCGTGGCAAAGGAAGGAGTGGATCTAGGCATAAAGGGAGGGATAGTAGACCACACGCTTAGAAAAACTACTGAGAAGATAACAAGAATTGAACTTGAGTGGAATCCAGAAGACTAAAGAAAATGTTGACTTGAAAATAACACAAGAATTGGCCCAATTAATAAAAGTGTTGAATATTACAACTCAATATAACTCCAATAACCTATACGTATATTCCTTGAGAAAGTGATTTCTCTATGGTCGATACTGAAGAATGAAGTGCAGTTTCTACTGACTTCCATATTGTAAATGCGTGTTGTGATTTCGAGAGAAGGTTTTTCTCTATCGTTTCCCGCAGGTGAAAATCAATTAGCCTTTCAAGGGTCTTCAGAACGAAGGATGAAAGGCGTATAGGTCTAAAGTCCTTTGGTCTCATGTATGATGCTTTGCCAGCTGTTGGTATAGATACAACTTTAACGTATCTCCATCTTTTTAATATGTGGCTCACGGTTAAAATTGATTTGAAGGGAACTTCTAACCAGTTAATTATATTTTTTTTTAGATCGCTGTAATGATTCCATCCAACCCCATTGATTTAAAAGGAGAGGAAGAGTTTATTGCTCATCTAATACACTCTTTTGATGCTATAATAGTTACATAATCCGGAGGTATTTGTGACATGCGTTTTAGTTTTGGTTCACACACGGAATCACCCGGGAAGTGTGTGTCTAAAAGGAGACTGATCGACTCTTCGCTCGAATCAGTCCAAGAGCCATCTTGTTTTGGTAGATAACCCACAGAACAGATTGTTTTTGAGAGAATCTTAAGTAGTCTTGAGGCATCCGAGGACGTCTTAATCTCTGTACGGAATCTTCGCCAGGAGCTTCGTTTAGCTACCCTTGTGGCTTTCTTGAAAATACCTAGCCTGATTTTGTATGCTGCCCATAGTGCCTCTTCTGTGCCCGATTTGGCTTTGTGGAACGCCCTCCTACTTGCTTTACGAAGGACTTCTACATCATGCGACCACCAGCGTGGTTTTCGCTTTCCTTTAGGCCTGTTCATTGGACAAGCTTCTATCAACGCCCTATTGCATGCTTTGGTGAAGAACTCTACCTGTACATCTAGTTCAAAAGGATGGGTCATTTCTAACTGCGGGTGATCTGGAAGATATTCGCTCAGTAAAGTATTGTACTTAACCCAGTCAGTCCTTTTCAGATTCCTGAATAATTTGGGAGCGGAGCACTTCTCATCGATAGTGAACTCTATGTAGCGATGGTCTGAGAAGGAATACCCTCGAATACCCTCCAAAGGGACAACCTATCTATTAAACGGTCTGAGACAAGTGTTATGTCCAGTTCCCCCTACCTATTTTTTATCACAAAGATGAGTTCTATCCCCCTATTACATATCAAGAGATTAGTACCCAATATATCAGCATTTCTGGGGGAGGGGTCTCCTGGTGGTCATGAGCCAGATACATGGAGGCCAGCCGGTATTTGCTTTCGCTCAATTCCAGACTGGCTACCGTAAGATCTCCATTACTGAAGCGAGAAAAAAGAAAAATATTAAGATGCACCTTTGCCAGAATGCAAGATCTTATTTTACCCTTGTTGCTTGTATTTACCATTTTATATTGTGGTGCTGTCAGACCTCAAATCCTGCCGCCAAATATCAAGGGTTTTTGGACCAACACCACATCGACCTCGTCCCGAGAGCAGCCGAGGCTGCCCTACAATGGTGGAGGTTTATCTAGAAGAATCGCACTACTGCGGTTTTCTCCCCCCTCCTTCGTCTGCGTGACATCCAACTCATCGTCTGCATCGTCCCTCAGCAGATCTCGTGCCGAGAAATTTGTCCGTAGCCCTGCGATATCCGAACCAAACGATACATAGCCGTCCAGCTCGCTCAGCGATGCCCCATCGGCATCCATCTCGTCCTCGCTGGGCAGTTCAACCGGCTCAATCGTCGCTTCAAATCGGGCCTTCCCCTCGGTGTCAGCCTTATAGACGTTCACCTTCACCTTGCCAAAGCCGTAGTTCATAAGACCCCCGCTTTTCGCCAAAGGTTCCAGTGATTCTTAGTTGAGGAGTGTCAGAACCTGTCTGGTAGCGCGGTCCGACTCCTCCACCTTGCCAACCTTCCAGTTGCTCGTTGGCAGGCTCGGGTTGATACAAATGAATCAAAACATGAATTTGTGACGAGCTATATAAAAAAAATTTTTGTGTATAAATTATAAAAAAAAATAATTTGAATGTGGAAAATAGAAGTGATAAAAACATATGAAAAATTGAAACAAAACAACAAATAAAAATACAGCAGAACTCTAAATTAAACATCGAAATAAACAGTGAAGTTCAAAACGTGTATAGAAACTGGAAGCTTAACAAAATACAAAAGTTAAAAGCAGTGCAAGCAGTGTGAATTTAAGCAGTGACGTTATACACAAAAAAAAGCAGTGGAAGCAGTAAGGCAGCAGAAACGTAAAAGCAGTGGGGATCGAATTTGAACTAAATGCAGCATCAGCTGCAGTCATTATCAACGGCAGAAGAAGATGAAGAAGAGCAATTAGGCTGGCTCTCTCGTGAAGACGTATTAGACTGGCGCATATTTTTTGGTGACGTACATTTTAAGATTAATTTAACTTTTCTCGGTCAAGAATAAATAAAAATTTAATTTTGCGAATAATTTAAAAAAAAAAAAAAAAGAAAAAGTTTTATAAAATTAAATATAAAAATTAACTTCATATTATATTTACTTACCCGCATTACATTACACAACATATTATAATATTATTTTGAAGCTGCTAAAATATTTAAAAAAAAAAGAAAAGACGAGTATCGAAAAAAAATTTGAAAGTAGCAAATTGTCTAGAAGGTTGACAATAGACATGGACAATAGACATGAAATTTTGGGGCTGACGGTGGAAGCTTTGAAAAGCAAACTAGCAGAACTGAACTTAGCAACGTCAGGGCGAAAAACTACCTTGCAGGATATTTTATTTTTGCACTTCGGTTTAGAAAATGATGACGAAGAAACTTCAGAGGTTGAGGAGAATAGAGAGACGGGGACAGTTATTCACGACACTTTTGCTGAACGATCTACGTTTACTCTTCACGACGTGCACGACTCAAGGACCACTTTTTCTGGGTCAGGCCATCCGATTCTTGAGCAGTGGGTGGAGGAGTTCGAGGAGAGCGCTGCGGCGGTGCGTTGGAACGATTTGCAAAAATTTTTGTTTGCAAAGCAGTTGTTGAAAGGAGCCGCCAAAATATTCATTCGCAGTCAGAGCGGTATAAACAGTTGGCACTCTTTACTCGCGTCCTTAAAAAACGAATTTGGTGTAGCGCTTTCATCAATCGAAAGACTGCCGTGAGTATTTATATTGCTTGATGGAGATTGGCAAGCCCATCCGTATCGACGATGCCAGTTTGATCGAGTATTTCATCGAAGGAATTCCCGATTCGAAATTAAATAAAGGTAACCTTTACCAGGCAAAGACGCTGACCGAATGGAAGGGGCAGATTAAAGTCTATGAGAAGATTAAATACAGCAAGCCGTCATGGGCGCCCGGAAATCCGATGCAGCATTCGTCGTCAAACCAATCTGCATCGCAATCGTCGGATTCGAAGAAAAGCTACTTTAACTGCGGTGACCAAAAACATCTGGAGAGAAACTGCCCAAAGAAACGCATCAAATGCTTTAAATGCGGGATAGAAGGGCACCGTGCCGCAAAATGCAAGGGTTTAGGCGAATTTGTTAAGGTTGAAGCAAACAGTGTCAGTGCGATGACGGACGATTTGGCGAACACGGTAACAGTAAAGAAATGCGGGCTAATTTTCAAGGACATAGTGCTGAATGGTCGAACCGTGTCGGCATTAATCGACACGGGATCCGACTTATGCCTAATGCGTCACGACATGTTGGTGATGTTACAATTAGACATCCAGTTGAGCAACGAGCGAAGGCGATTGTTAGGTATTGGAACGAGCGAGTTGACAACGATGGGTAGTTTTGGTCTAGATTTGCAGATAGATGCGAAGCCTCTACAAATAGAGTTTCATGTGGTGAAGGAAAGAGATCTAAATTACGCGGTGGTAATTGGTAACGGTGTACTACAACAGGTTGACTTGGTCGTTACGGAAGATAATGTTGAATTTAGACAGAAGGCTGCAATGGCGAAGGCTGAAATTGCGACGATTGCAATGGCGAAGGCTGAAATTGCAACGATTGCAATGGCGGAGGCTGAAATTGCGGCGATTGGAATGGCGAAGGCCGACATAGCAAAGACTGAGACAAGTCAGGTGAAAGATGACGCAAGCGATGATGTAGAACATGGAGTTGACGAACTTTTCGAAGAGTTTGGGAGCTTATGTTTATCTGCAAGTGAAGAAATTGAGCCAGAAGAGAGAATAGACTTATCATATTTGAACCACGAAAATGTGAAAGCGGTGAAATGCCTAATAGCGGCCTACACGCCAGTCAAAAGCGTTAAGTCGCCCATCGAAATGAGAATTTTGCTTAATGACGATATTCCGGTGTACGAAGGGCCAAGGCGAGTATCATATGCTGATAGATGCGCTATTGACGAACAAGTGGCAGAGTGGCTGAACGAAAAAGTCATTATACCCAGCAGTTCAGAATATGCTTCGCCTGTTGTGGTAGTAACAAAGAAGGACGGAAAGAAAAGGCTCTGTTGCGATTATCGACGATTGAACGAAAAGATAGTGAGAGGCCATTTTCCGTTACCTCTGATGGATGATGCGCTTGAAATGCTGCAGGGAGCTCGGGTGTTCACAACGCTCGATTTGAAAAATGGATTCTTTCACGTTCCGGTAGAGCCTGGCTCAAGGAAATACACTTCGTTTATTACGTACAACGGTCAATTTGAATTTCTTTACGTTCCGTTTGGTATTTCGAACTCGCCAGCGGTTTTTTCAATAGCATATATAGCATATATGGATGCCTTGATAATTCCAGCTAAGGATGAAGTCGAGGGCATCTGAAAGCTGAATGAAGTCTTGCAAACTGCTTCATTAAACGGATTGAAAATTAAATGGAGCAAGTGCCATTTTCTTATGAGGAGGGTGGAGTTTGTTGGATACATCGTCGAAGCAGGTTCAATAAAACCGTCGGAGACGAAAACAAACGCCATAAAAAACTTCCCGCTGCCGCATAATCGTAAGTCGCTGCAGAGGTTCCTTGGGCTAACTTCATATTTTAGAAGATTCGTGGAGGGGTATGCGGTAATCGCTAAGCCACTTGCCGATCTGTTAAGAAAAGGCGAAAATTTCGAGCTATGAGACGAACAATTGGCCGCGTTCCAGCAACTGAAACGCGCCTTTGATGAGCGCACCGGTGCTAAAGTTACTCAACCCAAGGGCCGTCACAGAAGTGCACACAGATGCTTGTATGTACGGCTATGGCGGGCATTAAATTCAAAATAATAACTGACTGCAACGCCTTCACAATGACGTTAAAGGAACAAGACGTTCCATTACGATTGTCTCATTGGGCGATGTTTCAACAAGATTTTGATTACTCAATCGAGCATAGAAGCGGCACTAGAATGCGACACGAAGATGCGCTGAGCAGAGTCTCATGTATGATGTTAGAAGATTCGCTCAATCATCGATTAAAATAAGTACAGCAGAACGACGATTGGATTCGCGCTGTTCGCAAAGTATTATCGGCAAGTGAATATGAGGACTTTTATATAAAACATGACATACTCTACAAAGATCCCACTAAGGAACTGATCGTAATACCGTCGCTCATGGAGGAGGAAATAATCAGAATGGCTCACAAGCAAGGGCAATTTTCCATAAAGAAAACGCAAGACGCCGTCGAAAAATCTTTTTATATCCTGGAATTAACAACGAAGGCAACGAAAGTCGTGAGAAGTTGTATAGAATGCATCGTGAACGAGTCTAAGGCGGGCAAGAAGGAAGGTTACAAGTCCCATAAATAAAGAAGATCGACCGCTCGGAACCTACCACCTCGATCACGTGGGTCCTATGGAAGCAACAAACAAGTCATATAACTATATTCTGTACCCTACAAGGAACACTGGAGTGGAAGCGGTAGTTGACAGACTAAGAAAGCAAGCAGCTGTTTTTGGCAATCCGAGGCGTGTCATCACCCACAGAGGTGCGGCATTCACATCAACTCTCTTTAAAGAATACTGTGGAGAAGAAGACATCCAACATCTACTAATAGCGAACGGAGTACCTCGTGGTAATGGGCAGGTAGAACGATTAAACAAGATCGTCGTACCAATGATAGCGAAACTCTGCTGCGAAAATCACAGTAGCTGCTAGCAAGTTCATCGAGTACAGCAATTGATAAAAAACAGTCCACCGCGATCGACGAAGGCATCACCGTTCAAGATATTAACCGGTTTAGAAATGCGTACTCAGGGAATACCGCATCTACATGAGTTATTAGACAGTGCGGCCATCGACGAGATTGAGGCGGAGCGCGAAGAGACAAGAAAACAAGCACAAGAAAACATCGGCAAAATCCAACAAGAAAACTGCAAGACATACAACGCCAAACGAAAACCGGAAGTTGATTACAAACTGGACGAACTCGTCGCCATCAAGCTGTCGCAATTCGGCACCAGGCTAAAATTGAATCCTACGTTTTTCGGTCCATATAAAGTAACGAAAAGAATGGAACATGGCAGATACGAGGTCGCGAAAGTAGAGGATCACGAGGGACCTGGCTGCACCAGCTGGCAGCAGAAAATTCCGCACGAACTACACGCAGTGGACGTAACTTTTGATCACGACACTAGCGAATCACGACCTACCGCAACACTAGCCAACAATAGACTTACATAAATTTAACAATGGCAACACTGACATGGAAGCACGAACAGAGGGAGAGGGAATTATGATCGACAGTCATCAAACTGAAGTAACGCAAGGCGGACGGATGACAAGAAACGAAAAGAGTTAGTGATTAGAACATAAACCGAGACGATACAAATGATTAGTCCTCACACAAATTGCTTCATCGAAAAGTGTTAGTGATTAGAAATAATTGAAACGATACAAATAATACACAAATTGTTATTACAAAAGGGTGTTAATACTAAAATCTGTTTACATAATTTACATTCAAACCATACAAAATATTAGCTCATAATCTTCTAAACACGAGAAAAGTAAAAACTAAAACATATATGAATTTAAATGATACGAAGAATTTGTACAAAACATAAAGTGCTATAACGAAGAGTGTTAGTAATTAAAACGACATGAAATGTTAGCACACAAATATGAATATAACTAAAATAAATATAAATATAACTAAAATACAAATCGAAACAGCACAAAATATTAATATCTAACTAAATATAAGAACGAAAGTGTTAGTATTTAAGACATAAACTTTGTACATGAATAAACTACACTAAATATTAATGAATAAATAATTCAACGATTAAAAATCAAATGTGACTTCTCATTTCGGCCGAAGATTCCTACATAAATGTGCCAAATTTCATAAGAAAATATTGTATTCTGTAGAATTTATGGCCATAAAAGTGTCAAAATTGTCACAAAAACACACATCGATGTAGTGGCGGTACCCAAAAAAATGGTCCGATCCAAAAACCCTTTAAACTTGCCACTGTTGATGAGTTTCCGAACACTCAAAATCGATTTGCACTACTTGCTAGTGATGAAACTATAAAAGAAACACAGCCGACCAAGTCGACCAGGCCGCCACCAATTTATATAATTGAGCAAAGCAGTAATGTTTTTGTTTTAAGCTTGACTCAAATTGCAGGCAATAACAACTTCCACATAATGCCTATAACGAAGAGGAATATTAAGGAAACAAAAGTGCAAGCTTACACTGAGGACAATTATCGCAAAATTGTCACATTTTTAAATGGTATAAAGAAAAATTTCTACACTTACCAACTCAAAAGCAGCAAAGGGCTTATGGTGATAATTAAGGGTATAGAGACAGATGTTGATCCGAATGAGATCAAAGTAGCTCTCCATGAGAACGGGTTCCACGCTAAAATTTTTTATAATATTCGGAACAAGGATAGAGTCCCACAGCCATTCTTCAGAGTCGATCTGGAACCCAATGGAATTAATATTCGATGCAATGAGCCACATCCAATCTACAAATTGCAATACATTTTGCATCGTAGAGTGAAAATCGAAGAACTTCACAAACGGAGCGGTCCAGTGCAATGCTCAAATTGACAAGAGTATGGTCGTACAAAGAGCTACTGCACTTTACGAGCGGTATGTGTAATATGTGGAGATTTTCATTCCACAGCTGAATGTAAGACTGAAAAAACCAATGCCAGCTCAAAAAAATGTAGTAACTGTGGTGGAAATCACACTGCGAACTATAGGGGCTGCCCAGTTTACACGAACATCAAAGAAAAGCAATCTCAGCAGCGGCAAGTCCAGAAACGGCAAACTTCAGCAGCGATACCTACTCCAGTAGCCAACTTTGAGCAAAATACCAACACTGGTATTACAAACATTTCAAAAGCAGTTTCATATGCCAACTCTGTTAAGCAAGGCCCAGAAGAAAATATGGCGCTACATGCAAACTACTTTCCGATTTTAAACGCATCTGATTCAAATCAGTCTGGCCCATACCATGCGCTCAACCAACTGTAACAAACAATCCTCCAACAAACAACCTAGAAGCGATGATGGCAAATTTTGTGAACAACATGAATCACTTCATGAATATGATGCATAGTATGTTCCAGGATTTATCACAAATGCAAGGTAAATTGTTGCAAATGCTCATGGATAAAATATGAATTTCGTATCCATTTGTCATTGGAATGCCAACGGCATTAATCTGCATAAATTGGAAGTTACAAATTTCCTTCACAGATGTGAAATTGATGTCATGCTCATCTCCGAAACACATTTAACATCGAAGAACAATTTCTCAATACCGAGTTACCAGTTTTAAAAAACTAACCACCCTGACGGCAAAGTACGCGGTGGAGTAGGCGTACTGGTGAAAAATCGCTTGAAACACTATCCCTTGAAAGGACACGAAAAAAATTATTTACAAGCATGAACGATAACCCTACAATGCTGGAGGGAAGACATAACATTAAGCGCAATTTATTGTCCTCCTAGATATGCCGTGACAGACCAACAGTTTTTAAACTTTTTTAATATGTTGGGAAACAAGTTTATAGCAGCAGGCGACTACAATGCAAAGCATACCTTCTGGGGGTCGCGCCTAATAAATCCGAAGGGAGACAACTTTTTTCAGCCATTATTAAAAAGTCTTACGTATTCACTGGACAACCAACATATTGGCATTCAGACCCACAAACACAAACAAACAGACCCGTTCTCCGCTTAAGGGAGGCAATGCATGATGAACTCAATGACAGTTTGAAAAAATATACGAAAAATTTAACTACAACCGCAGCAGCCAATTACTCCTTGTGGAGAGAGAATAAAAATATTAAAACTCCCAAAAATTGCGAAGCACCACTACGAAAGCAAAATGGTAGCTGGGCAAGGAGTGATGAAGAAAAGGCCGAGGTTTTTGCCAAACACTTACAAGAAGTTTTTCAACCAAATTCACCGACTAACGATTTTTAATATCTTCCACGACAGCTGGATACGAATAAAGCAGCGGGATATGATCTAATCACACCGAAACTGATCAAACAGCTTCCTGATGTAGCCATCAGAGTATTCCTGTATTTGTTCACTGCAATTTTTCGAGTAGAGTACTTTCCTCATAAATGAAAAATTTATCATATCGAAATGATTGCCAAGCCAGGAAAAGATGAACCAATGCCATCTTCTTACAGGCCCATAAGTTTGCTCCCGGTGTTGTCTAAACTTTTTGAAAAAATATTACTTTCAAAATTGATGCCTTATAAAGATCGTGAGAATATTATTCCGCATCACCAATTTGGCTTCCGTAAAAACCATGAAACAATTGAGCAAGTGCATCGCATTACGAATGAAATTAGGAAAGCATACGAGGACAAAAAATACTGCTCAGCAATCTTTTTAGATGCTTCCCAAGCATTCGATCGCGAGTGGCATGAGGGGCTTATCTATAAAATTAAGCAACTGCTTCCTTGCAATGCACATAAACTTCTGGAGTCGTACCTACTCGAGCGCCAATTTCGAGTGAAGTACAATGATTTTGTTACAACTGATATTCAAATATCGGCTGGTGTCCCTCAAGGAAGCGTGCTTGGTCCAGTGCTATACGTTTTATTCACTACACATCTACCAACGAACAATAACTTGCTAACATCCACTTTCGCAGATGATACCGCAATAGTAAGCACACATGCTGACCCAGATACAGCATCTGGAAATCTCAACGAACACTTGAAAAGGCTAGAAACATGGCTTGCAAATTGGAGAATTCGAGTAAATGAACTGAAGAGTATAAGCATAACATTTACACTTCGAACTAGAACATGTCCCCCAGTAAGTTTAAACAGTACTATCATTTTCAAGGGATGTTAATTATTTGGATGTTTACCTCGATAGAAAACTGACATGGCAAAAGCATATTGAAGCAGAAAGAACACAAATTAAGCTAAAGGCGTTAGACTGGCTTCTTAATAAACACTCCAGACTCAAAGTTGAACATAAAGTATTGCTTTACAAAGCCATCATTCTACCAATATGAACTTAAGGAGCGCAACTCTTGGTTAGAGCTAGCACTTTGAATATAGAACTCATACAACGCGCTCAATCTAGAATTCTTAGAACTATTACTAATTCTTCTTGGTTTGTCAGGAATGAAAATGTACATAAAGATTTGGAAATAACAACAGTGAAAGGCACAATTGCTACTCTGCACCAAAATTATTACGTAAGGCTGACGCATCATGCTAACCCTCTAGTGAATAAGCTAGTGTGCGTATCAAACTATACTCGACTTTAAAGAAGAGATTTACCATCATACTAACGGAAAACAACGACTTTCACATTGAGCCGAATACTGGTTTGATTCATAATAGTAATATTAATTTAGCTGTTTGGAATCGTAAGTTAAATTTTTGGCAAATGAAAGTTGTTTGCTTATCTTTATGTACCAGTGAACTTTAGATTACATTCAATAAAGTTAAAAAAATTAATCGTCAGTTCGTTTCCATGAGCCAGTGTGTAAAAAAAACAATGATTTTAACTCTTATAAACGTGCGCAGTAATATCATCGATGATAAGAACGAATGGAATACAACACGGTCTCTCTGGCAGAGCTCAAAATTGAAATTTGTTGAGAAAATTAGCTTAATTAGACCCGAATGAAGTATTAAAAACAAAAAAAAATTAAATTTTTTACTTCTTGAAAGTAAGAATCTTCGGGCATTGTTGAAAAATAAAAACTTTAAAACTCATTGTTAAGTTTTCCAGATAAACGAAATTGAATTTTTTAAATTTTTACGATATTATCTTGTAATGATATTTCAAAAACCCGGCTACATATGCATTTAATTTAGTGTGCATTACTTTTTCTATTGTCTAGATTACACTAGCCGACAGTAATTTTGCCATCCATATCTCACTATGATTTTCTCAAGCACTATGGCTCACTAAAGACGAAAATCCTATGGAAGCATTTTCGAGAAATGCATTTTCGAATATTTTTTTTCGAATTTTTTGAGATTGTCCGACATTTTAGAGTATATCTCGTTGTGATTGACCAATTTAACCAAACAAGTACTCAAATTAAAGATAATAGAATTCTTTACCACTTCTACAGGCTAACTAGTTTCGATGCTAGCGATTTTCAAAGATTAAAAAAGTCAGTTTTTTTGTCAAAAATCGAGTTCGAAAATTCATTTATTGCCCTGGGAATTCTGTTATCTTTAGTTTGAGTTCTTGTTTGGTTAAATTGGTCAATCATAACGCGAGATATACTCTTAAATGTCGGACAACCTAAAAAAATTTGAAAAAAAATATTCGTAAATGCATTTCTTGAAAACGCTTCCATAGAAAACATTTTAGTTGTGATTTTCGTCTTTAGTGGGCCATAGCGTATGGGAAAATCATGATGAACTATGGATGGCGGAGAAAAAATAGTTATTTGTAAAGCTGTGTATTTTAGTGAAAATTTTAAATCGATTAATCAATCGAATTGGTTGCTATCATTGTTTTTTCAAGGCAATCTTTAAATGCGATTTTCTCAAAAATCATCGATGATATCTTGGCGCAAGTCAAGTAAGTAGAACAATAAGTTAATTTCCTATTGCCAATGATGAAAATTTCTTTGATCCATGTTCAACCGTTCAAAAGTTATGGCTAAACCAAAAACACCATTTTTTGCATACTTACACTGAACCAAAAAAAGTTGTAAGTCTTACATTCTCCATTTTGTTTCAACAACTCTTGCCAAGATTTTGCACTAAAGTTGAAAATTGCAGAATCGACTATTTCTAGTTATAGAATATCCCATTATATTCCTCAGCGCAGAATGCCAACATTCGTTAGCGATTTTACTATTTTGTGCAGTAAAATCAACAATTCGCATTTGTTAAATGTAGTTTCATTGTTGAATCTTACACTGAGTGTTAAAATTTGATTTTAGTACGAAGTTTTTTTTTTCTATATAAAATGAGATTTTGAACGTATTGAAATGCGAATCTGAATATGCCGTATTTTTGGTCAGTACAGAACTAATACGGTTAATTAAATTAAGTGCAGATTTCGAACGACAAAAAAAAAAAAACAACAACAAAAATTCAATAAATTGCTTCGCTCTCATCCATTGCTTTGTAAGAAAATAAAAGCAAATGTTCAAAAAAACGTGGTACAGAGGTAGAGCATGCGACTTTCAAACTGAAATAAAATACGAGTAAGTGGTTCAAGCCAGGCATCGATCAATACATTCATGTTTTTTTTTTTTTTTTGTTTTATTTTTTTAAATTGATATTCGATGAATATTATTATTATTATGAATTCATAAAAATATTTAAAAAAAAAAAACTACCAACGAGCGGATTCGGACCATGGCACAGTGGTTGCGCTTGTATGGAGACTGCGGCCATAAATACTTCTAGTGGTGGTATCTCTCTGAAATTTTTACCAAAATTATAAAAAAA
>JAWNPW010000844.1:0-12241 GCA_035078745.1 Diastata ussurica
ATGATAACTATTAAAAAAAAAATTGTTCTTTTCTTATTCAGCTTACTCGTTTTGTAACAACTACTTAAAACAAAAATTTATATTTTAACGACGATGTGCCACGCTTTTGAATAGTCTGATCGGGACAATTTTTTCCACAAATTTTTTTCTTACTAAAAGGAACAAATTTAGAGGGCGGCGTGAAATTTTTAACATAAAATTTTTTTTCCCATATAACTGTGGTCCACTCTAATGTACATATAAATAAAATCACAGCTAGGAACTGCATTCATTGCACGAGCTCTGACAGCATTCCCGTATTAACAATGTGATATACGCAGGTTACTGAAAAAAAAAATTTTAACGAAAAATATTTTCTGCCTACTGAGTTTACAATTTTCGTTTGCGTTTAACAAATAAACAAAATGACCACAAATGTAACATTTGCTTAAATATACTGAAAAAACCCGAATACGAGCAATGTATAACACCCCAATCAAAGCAAGAAAACGTATCTCACGAAAATACCAACAATATGTATGTACTAAGGAACATGCAGAATGTTCGTATTCAACAATCAATTCATATTATATTTGTTGTTAGCTAAATTTTGAATAAATTAATCAGTAGTACTAAAAAAAAGTAGTAGAAAAAAATTGTACTGTAATCGTAAATTACTATTACGAATGAGATTGAAATAATCGTAATCATACTTTTTATGAATCGTAATCATACTTTTTATGATTGTTATTGAAATAATGGTAATCGTACAATTGAAGGATTATGATTATTTTAATTATAATCGTAAAAAGAACGATTATGATTAATGTATTCGTAATCAAAAAATTGTTGGATTCCGATTAATGTAATCTTAATCTTTATATAATCGTAATCGATTAAGCACAGCTCTGCTATAAACATTGCTTACGTTTGGAATGAAAACTGGTGCGGGTTTTAGCTCGGTTTTGTACTTTTGATTCTCATCTGGGTCGTTATCTGCAACCAGATTGTCATCATCTATACTTAGTTCATAGAATCTATTTCCTGAAATTTTTGTTTACAACGCCAGTGCTGACGCTGCTGCTGTAGACGTTGTTGATGATTCGTCTCTCGGGAATTGTTTAATTGGTTGATTTTTTTTTATTCATAATAGAAGATGACGCTTTTCGTTTTTTGTATATAGAATTAACATCTTGCAAGTCGTTGATTGTATATTCACTCGAGCTAGTATCGGCTATTAGTTTTTTATTTACGTTGCTCTCTTTTGTTACGGGTGGGTGTTGTAGTTTCTTGTTGTTTTTGTGTAATAATTGAGAGTGCGTTAATTGTTTGTAGAATGATAGCTTTCTCGTTCTCGAAATTGACGTTTGTTGTTTGTACCAATGCTGCTTGCGCCTTAATTGCTTGTGCATAATTCGGTTCAGTTAATTGTGCACGCTGAAAGTAGGCTTGCTTGCTTCGAAATTTACGAAAAAATTTATGAAAAACGAATGAAAAACCGACGTGCAACATCGCGAAATACTCAGCAATAGCCAAGGTCTTGGGAGCAAGTAGAAACGTCATCGGGAACGAGTGTACAGTGGCGCATAAACGCACATTGGAAGCATTCAACAGAACTATGAAAGATCTCCGCAATGACTCAAGATGTTTTGGAGTCGCAATGATTTATGATTCATGATGATACTAGTCATTCTAAGACCTACCGCTGCCGATCAAATAAACGCTTGCATCAAATCATGGACTCTGTGGCGCTATGTGAAGAAACTTCCGCTGACGACAAACATGCAAGTTGCAATGCTAAACGATCCATCCGCAGAAGATTTCTCCAAGCAATTGCTGGGTATCGGTAATGGCCATGTTCCTGTCGAGATATCGAAAGAACCGATTTCGTTTCCGCCGAATTTTTGCAATTTCGTCTCAACGAAGGACGAGCTTATCAACAAAGTGTTCCCGAACATCATTACTAGCCACAATTGGTTGAGTGAACGAGCAATTCTTGCCGCAAAGAACAAAGATGTGGATCAGTTAAACATCACAATTCAGAATCAAATCGTTGGCCCAATGCATACCTTCAAATCAATCTTTTGTGTCTGCCTGACTTAGCACCGGATCTTGGATCTGCCTGGCTTGCCACCGCACAATTTACAACTGAAGGTTGGCTCGGTAGTAATCATGATTCAAAATTTGAACCAACCAAAAAATGCAACGGAACGCGTTTGGTGGATAGAAAACTAATGGGCAATTTGATTCACGCGACCATACTCAAAGGAAAGTTCAAAGGAGAGTTAGTTCTCACTCTAAGAATTTCGGATGAGCCCGATGTGCTATTAGAGTTTAAACGAATTCAATATCCAACTCGTCTAGCATTCGCCACGACGATCAACAACTCGCAAGTTCAATCCTTGAGTGTTTGTAGCCTGAATCTAGAAAATGAATGTTTCTTTCACGGTCAAACTCGGCAAACCATCCACTTTGTTCGTTCTCGCACATGACAACAAAACAAAAAATGTTGTATACCACAAAGTGCGTCAATGAAGGGAATCGTCAAAAAATTGAATTTAATTCTGCAAATTTGATGCGGTACGAAGTTCTCCGGGTCAGCCAGTTAGTTATAAAAACGAATATTAGTTGTCAACACGTTTCCAGAAATGCCTTCGGAGCAAAAATCAAATCAAAAATAACGAAATTATTTGAATTATATGATCGAAAATATAAAAAAAATTGCACTGAAATGACAAAAATTATTAAAATTACGTTAAGGATAAATTTGCAAAAATAAAAAACAAATGTTGCAAAACCAAAGACCATTCGAGTGAGCCACGTTTGTGCCCAAAACCAGATTTTTAGACGCTTTTGTCTGCGCCTCAATATCGTTTGCCATGTCGAAGTTCGCCGTGGCGCCAAATTTATCAATGTGAATTATTGTTGTGTTGTCATTTATGTTTTGTAATGAGGAGTAAGTTATTTATCAATCAAGTCATAATAACAAAAGTTTTCCCATATGACGTTTAAGAATATAAGATGTTAAAAGACCGTAACATCAGTGTGAAGCTTCCATCAAAATTCACTCAGAGCTCTTGGAGTGCTACGTCATGAGGTCTTTCTCCATAGGGCTGCATTTTTTGATTCGTATATACTAACGTGCCGTACCCCAAGCTACTTCTTTGTTAATTTTAGGATGTGTACAATACCCGTTTGTAGCTACTTTACCCCCATTATCTTTAAAACCCTCCAGCACCTATCGATACATCACGGTTTTTTTGTTTCAAAGTTTACTGCATTCATGTTAATGAATGTTTTAATTTAATTTATGAAATTGGAAAGAGCAAAGAAGAACATGATTTTTTGTTTAAATAAATTTATACAGACAATTTAACTTAAACAAAACATTTACTAGCATTAGTAAGTGAAGGCTATTCATTAGTCGTTCTTCACCGACTATAATATTATTCGAAAATTTTTTTTTTTCAATTAATTAGATTATTCCGGTTCTAGAAATGCGTAAATGCAAACTTTTCTTCTTCTATAACATTATGTGACAAAATTGCAAAAATTTAATATACTTTTGACGAGACGTGGTGCACCTTGTAGGTCTATAAAATTTATAAATTTTTGCATTTAAGATTTTTCTCTAACACCCTCAAAATCTGGAGTTACGACCAAAAAACCCTTTTTCGGTAAGTACATGTGTTTAATAATTCATAAATGCCCCAATTTCTATCCGATTTTCAAAGTTATGATAGATAGAAAGACATACCTTTCTAAAATGGGCTTGACGGTTTAAAAATTTTCAAAACTGAATTAGATATAGTGAAAAATATAGGAAATGTTTTTTCAACTTAAGTAATCGTTTAATAGATTTTTTGATGCATACCATATTTTATTACTATTTTTTTTTCTATTTTTTAGAAGGCGCTATCGATTGCATTCCAAAAACCCTAGTGCGTTTCAATCGCTCAAAAATTGTCTGATTTATCGCATAACATCTAAGTATAAGTTTGACTCACTTCTACTTATCTTAACTTTTAAAACTTTTTAAATCGGATAGAAAATGAGGCATTATACACACATGTACCTACCCAAAAAGGGTTTTTCGGCCCTCATCGAAAGGGTGTTTGAGAAAAAATCTGAAATATCAAAATTCATATTTTTTAGACCTACAAGGTCCACCATGACTCCTCGCAAGAATTTTTTTCGCTGTGACATTATTACAAATTTTTTTTTTTGATTTTGAACATGTTTGTTGTGCACCCGCTATACTTCGTATATTTCCTAGGTCATCTACAACGAGAAAATTTTATGAAAATCCTGACACCTACTATTTCTAAAGATATTTAAGATTTAAGTTAGGTTACTGAAATCAGTGCCTGCAATATCAAACGTAATCCATATAATTCTAAAATACGATATTTTCAAACAATACGGTGAAGCGTAATTTAGAGTCGTGCCAAATTACACTCTTCGCTGACTTCATCGTGCGTATGGTTGTGTTTTAATTTGAATTTTTAATGAAAACTATGCATTCTTTCTAACAAGTAAATTTGCATATATGAAAAAAGTTGTTCAAATCGTCAATCAATGTGCAGTTTAAATTTTCGAAAGCCTCGTGAACAGGTCGCGAACACCGACTAGCGGAAGTAGTTTGTCAAACTGAAATTTAGCGCATTGTAGAAGTTAAAAAAACAAAATTGGAAATATGTTTGTCGTGTGGAACTATTTGTTCGGGGGTATATATCGAAAAAATCAATCATTTTTATATTTCCCATTAAAATTTTACTATGTGTTATTCTAACACATTACATAACCATATTAATAACAGAAAAAAGAGAAAACTACGGGCGAATATTTTAATCTGTCCGTCTGCTTTGTAAGTTTTGTCTATCAGTAATCTATCATACCAATGCTGTTTGTTAAAAGAAAGTTTTTCTATCTATCACAGATCAAATTCAAAAAAAAAAATTAACCATTTTAATGTGTTCACATATAATCATTCGATCATTTTGCAAAATAATTTTTATCAAACCTAGAAATCGTTCACAAGAACTTCGAATTACTTTTGAACAAAGTTCTAATGTTCAATTTGGTGTCCATTACGTCAGCGTACATGTATCTATCTGCCAAATATACACAATGAAATTGGGTGCAATAGTTATTACTGCAATGTAAACTGTTTTCATTTTCGGAAAAGTTTGGCGAATATAATCTGAATTATCCATCTCAGTCATTGATTATTTTTGCATTGATATGTTCCTTAAATATTTTTTTTTTTTCTTTTCGCCTGGACAAACATTTGAATAGGTCTGGAAAGTTATCCGCTACTCAAATCATCAACACCTATTCTTCTATTGACGCAAGTATATCTACTGTTTGCTTTAAAACTGGGTAAAAGTTTAATGAGTAAAAGAGAACCATTCAATATGAAATACAGCATGTTGGTTTATAATGTATTCCAAGTTGTGATGAATTCTTGCATGTTTTTTAGTGTAAGTACATATCAAGAATGGAAGAGTGGTAATTTTATGTGTAAATTGAAAAAACATTCTAACTTCATCATGATACATTGTCATTCTACGCGTATATATATATGTATTTTTGAGAGTCAAGCTAGTTGCTTGAAAACGATCGCGGCCAAAACGCAGCTGCTACTTACACTTGATGTAAGATCATAACCTTTTAGTATGTTATAACATATAACCACCAAGAAGATAATGCACGACTCCTGTTTTTTTAAAACATTAAGTTCAAGTTAAGTAGTTGTATTTAAGATAGACTCAAATCTTACTTAACCTCAAACGTAATTACATTTGAAGTGTAATAAATTAAAGAATTCACACATTGCATCGATACGGACGAAAAAAAAAACTATCAGTGGAAAATTTGACATTCATATCACAAATATGGAATTGATATACAACCTCACATAATCCATCGCGACGAAAATAATAACAATAACTTAAAATAAAAATTTTAAAGAACCTATGCCTACGGTAGTAACAGTTCCAAACAAATTAACATTTTTGTAAACAAAAATGTATTTTGGTGTAAATGGTATATCGGACAAAATTCATTTTCCATATCTCCATAGTCCAATTTGAATAATGCAAAATATCTAAATACTGAAATAAATTACAGGCGATCCACATATTGTTCTATGATCGTGCACACAACTTCGGTTGTATGACATCACTTCCTGATGGACATCCTTCGAAACGACATGACTGGCTACTACTCTACGCTTATTTCATCAATAAAGTGATCGATCTGATTGATACGGTATTCTTTGTGCTGCGTAAAAGTTATAAACAAATATCCATACTACATGTCTATCATCATGTCATGATGATCGATTGCCTTTTCTATCAGTGTCAGTTCTTTGACGCTGCCGCACATTCATTGTTAATGATTTTGATGAATTCATTCGTACACGTGCTGATGTATGCATATTACTTCATTACAGCACTACATCCAAAGTCGAAGCAAACTTTATGGTGGAAAAAATATCTGACAGTAGTTCAGGTTGTACAAATTATGATTATCATAGTACATAATACGTTGACACTAGTTAAGTATCCTAATTGCACTTTTCCGAAAGAGATGATCTATACACAAACCATACAGAGTGCTATTATGGTAATAATGTTTCTAAATTTCTATGTTAATTCATTTATTAAGTCCAGAAATGTGAACAAAACAAATGAAGTGCAAAAAAATGTTAAAAATAAGAATATATAACATGAAATAATTGACTAAATGAAAAATTAATAGAAAAAATTTGAATTTGAATTGTTAAGATGCCATTTGCGGTTTTTGGTTGTTTAATTTTTTCCCTTGTTTGCAATAAAAACTAAATGGTACGACAAAAACGTCGCCTACAAAAAAAAATTATTTTATAACCGAAACTAGATTTTACCGGGAAAACCCCAGGAAGAGTTGATGTTGGGTCCAAATTGGTATTGCCGCTAAATCTTCAGAACAATGTACGAACGGCCTACCGAAAAGTTCTCATATATGTTCTACAATTTTAAAATTCGTGATTTTTATTACGGTTTTTAAAATTTTTTTTTATGATTTCTGTTTAACATTACACCTATCTTTGAAGAACTATTTTGAAAGAACGTGTTGCAATGAAAAATTTGGAAATGGGAAAAGAAAAATGGACAAAAATAGAAACAGTACGAGAAAAATCAGCAAACGGGGTTTCACTACGATATGGACTATTTCGATCCAAGTAACAAACAATTAATGGATTGCATGCTTAAAGATGACATGGATATTTTGAAAAATGAGGGTAGATTTGTACTCACCACGTTTCCAGATAGCCAAAAACTTGGTTTACTACGTGCAAGGATCAAGAGATGACGTCTCAACAAACGTTACGAACAACACGAAATAGCACCAAACTCGAATAGAATATTTCAAGCTTTAAAGGTTTTACAATCGGATATACCATATCTTGCCTTAACACCATTTTGCCGTGCCAGTTAAATGGAATATCTTTATCATGACTATGCGTTATGCAATGTTTAATCAGAGCTTTTTAATTTTCCTTCATTGAAACAGGCGAATGATTTCAGAAATAAATAGTATGCAGTTCTTAACGAGTTTACGTTAAAACACTCAGCTCCTTGTTGGTTGGCTATGTAAGGCTTTTTATGCCCTTCTCAAATTTCTTCGTCCACATCCACACCCAACCCTCACTTTCATGTTTCTTCGCCATCCTCCTCCTCCTCCATTTTCCACCTTCATCCTCGTCCTCCATCCTCTCTCTTTATACTACTCCACTCTCATGCTTCTTTTCCATCTCCAGTCTCCATCCTAATCCTCCATTTTCCACGCCTGTGGTAGTAATTTGCAAAGTATGGTTTTTTAAAATTGTCATAAACCTAATACACATTCTTGAGCAGCATCAAAAAAGAAATATGTATGTGATATACAAATCATTTAATTTGCAATAAAGAATGGAAAATTATCGGGATAAAATCTATCTTCTAAGTTGGAACAAATCACACACTATAAAAAAAAAAAAAAAATTCATTGAAATCGGTAGAGTAGTTTTGATTTGCTCTTCCGATTGATGAGCTCTTTCATTATGTTTGCTTTGTAACTGGTTTGGGTTTGGTGCGCGAATTGTTGAGGTTGGACTTTTTTGGTGGCATTTTACTGAACATAATAATTAAAACAATACAAAACAATCGAAATATTATCGGATTGAGCAAATGAGAGGCTAGCAAGTAATACCTACACGTTTTTGAATTTATTGTAACGTTTCAGCTATGTGTTCAGTGTTCAGTGATCGTTTTTAAAATTTAAGTATTTTTATTGTCAGTATTGATTTTTTCAATGTTAGTAGTGTTGCTCACTTCCAGTGTTTTTATTGTGAGTGATGTCTTATTCAATGTTAGTAATTTTGTAAACTTGAAGTGTTTTCATTGTCCGAGTTCTCTTTTTCAATGTTAATAGTGTTGTACACTTAAAGTGTTTTTATTGTCAGTGTTGGCGACTTCATCATCGAACACTTTTTCCACATACATCAATTTTGTCTATTAATATTTCCAATAAGATCTTTTTAATGAAACAAAATGATAAACAAATGAAGTTATTACACATCGTTGATTTAGTTTTAAAAACGAACAAATTAAAAGCAGAATCAAAATTATACATACAATTTGGAGTTAAATATATCTAAAATGTGTGAATACACTGATTGACACTGCTATTTGTTAGGAAATGAGAAGGTTGGGAAATATATGTGGATTTGCAATAAAAAATTAGAAATAATCGGGATAAAAAGTATCCTATCTTCCAAGTTGGAACATATCACACAATTTAAAAAAAAATTCATTAAAATCGCTTAAATAGTTTCAGAGTCCGAGAACAAGCACTGTGACACTGAATTTTTGTATATAGAAGAAGAAAATATTAAAGACGTGAAAATTATTTTCTCTTATTGATATATGTATATATTAGATTTAAAATTTGTTGATTTGTGTTAGGTTAGTTGCAAAATATTGTGAAGGTGTTAGGTAAGGTTAGGTTATGGTTGGCAGCACACAAATTATTATTAGTATGCGTCACATAACCACTGCAACATTATTTGTTTCTTAGAACATTCTGGATCTCTCTTCATTAGATTCGTCCATTCTGATCGTTTGCGCTATTTTAGCAAATTTGATAATATTTTCTAGTTTTATGCTGGTGATTTCTTTGAGAGAGTTGAAGAATCCCTGGCCTAAACATGCCCACCTGCACCATGCCAGAGTTTAGCAGTGGCAGAGCAGGTGCTCCATGGATTTCTCTTTATCTGGCTCATTGCAGTTTCTGCACCAGTTGTTTGATATTATGCCCATGCAGTGAGCATGCCTTCTTATTAGGCAGTGACCAGTCACAATGCCTATTATTAGGCTGCATTCTAGGCATGTGAAGTGAAAGCTGAGCGGGTCGTTTATGTTTATTAGATAGGAGTCTCATGTAATTCCAAGTTTAGCTAATTCGTCCGCTTGCTCATTGCCTTCTACACCACACACATATGACTTAAAACCCACTTGAGTTCTACATGGTTGCATGTTCCAAGTGTTTTTAGTGATTCAATACATTCAGGGACTGTCTTCGATCTAATGGAGACATTGCAAAGTGCTTTTAGGGCAGCTTGGCTGTCCACGTAGAAGACTATGTTGTTGCTGGAGGCGTTTCTGCCCAAGGCTTTCACGGCCATAGTTATGGCCACACCATCTTCCTGTTTAGATCCATCTGTGAACATATCAAGTGTTGTATCGTCATTCCCTTCGTATGTGGACCAGTATTCCCTTGATGGGAATTTCACTTCAAAATTTCAATCAATTTAAACCTTTCGTATTAGTGCGGATTTGAATGCTACACTTTCTGCAAAAAAAGCTATTGGTAGTAAGCCCAATAAAATATTGAGTGACTGCGACGAATTTGTTATTAGCGCACCCGTTATTCCAATACATAGCATACGTTGAATTTTCTCCATACGATCTGCAATATATTTGGTTCTGAGTGCGTGCTATCAGACTAACACTCCGACACTATTGAAGTCTATATTCAGTTTGCCACTCTTGGGTCCTGACCCCATTTTGTGCCGAACATTTTTTTACAAGCATAAAATGCGTTGTAAGCTTTTTTGGTGCGCTCATCTATATTAGGTTTCCAGGACAGTTTTTTGTCTAGGATAACCTCTGGAAATTTGGCTTGTTCAGAGATTGTCAGAACTGTGTCTGCGACCTTCATGCCTCTGAACTTTGGGATTTTGTATCTTCGAGGGAAGATAACTACTTCCGTTTTTTGTGGATTAATATCTAAACCCTGTGCTGCTGACCATTTTTTAACAGGCTTTAAAGAGCCCTCAAGAAGCTCCGATAGCTCGTTAAGAAATTTATTAGATACTATAACTACCATGTCATCCGCGTATGCGACCACTTTTATGTCGTACTCCTGCAGAGACTTGGGAAGTTCGTCAACTACGAAAACCCACAAAAGAGGTGAAAGTACCCCTCCCTGTGGAGTACTTCGTGTTGCAAATTTGTTTGCCTTTGAGTGTCCCCATTCAGCTAAAATAACCCTCCGATGTAGAAGAGAGTCTATCCACTCTGTAAGTTGGGAGTCAACGCAAGCTCTCCTTAACGCATTATGTAATGCTTTTTTAGTAACATTATGAAAAGCTCCCTCTATATCCAGAAATGCTGCAATCGAGTATTCCTGGTTGTGAAGCGAAGCTTCTATAGTACTAACTGTAGGGAAGTTTCAGTTGATTTGCCCTTTTGGTATGCGTGCTGACATTCCGAAAGGTAATTTTTTGGGAGACTGTCCCTGATGTAAATATCCAAAAAACGTTCCATTGCTTTGAGTAAACATGAGATTACGCTGATTGGACTAAAATCCTTAGCACACAAGTGACTAGATTTACCCCCCATTGGGATGAAAACCACCCGTGAGCTTCAATAGGATTCCGGCACAGCCTTAAGTTTTATACACCCTATGAAAATAGCTCTCAGGTTATGTATTACAGTCCCAAGCGTCTTTTGCAGGAATGCAGGGAACAGACTATCAGGCCCCGAAGACTTGTATGGTTTGAAGGACCGTATTGCCCACTCGATTTTGAAATTGGTGAAGATATTGAGTGCAACATCAATCATACGATTGTAGTTTTCAACATCTGAAGTATTGGGTGTGTCTTGACAACCCGGGAAATGTGTTTCGAGCAGCAACTCTGAAGTTTCGGTTTCTTTATTTGTCCACGAAGCAATGCTATTCTGGATGAGAGATACACTATTAGGTGCTTTTGAGAGAACCTTTCTGAGTCTACCTGCCTCTGAGGTGCTGTCAATATTCCTATAGGACTCTCGCCAGTTGTGACGCTTAGCAGTTCGAATGATTTTTTTCACAGTTTTTAGAGCACTTCTATATCTCGCGCAACTGTCCGTGTTATCGTGCTTCCTAGCACTTTTAAACAGGACTTGTATTTCTTTACGAGACCTATCAATCTCCCTATTCCACCAGGGTGGTTTATATTTTTTGTTGGTTACCCTATATTCATCGAGCTGTGTGGAGCTGTTCGCAACAATAGGGTTATGATTACCTAAGCTGCCATTTACAGAGTCCGGAAAAACATTCCAGTCATTCCAGGAAAAAACTTTCCACATTTCTGAATTGTTCTACAGCCCTACATACATTTGTGTTAATTTCAAAGCTGATGTACTTGTGGTCTGAAAAGGATGCCTTGTCTAGGATCATCCAGTTACGTACCACTAAACCGTTACTTTCCATTGAAAGTGTTACGCCCAGCACATTCTTACAAGAAGCCCCTGCGAAAATGGGCTCCTTGCCGATATTTGCTAAGGACAGGTTAGTGGTAAGTATACAGTTTAAAACAGACTCACCATTTTCGTTTGTGTCGCTGCTGCCCCACTGTGGACTATGAGCGTTTGTATCTCCGCCAATTGCGATGCTTAAATTTCTTTTTGCTGCCTCCTCAATAACCATTTTCAGGCCCGGAGGAGGAGACACCACATCATGGGCCTTATACGATGATACGAGTAAATAGGTGGAGCACCTCTCCTTCCGGTAGCTCACCGTTGTCAACTCGTTGTTGCTAAATTTGGGTAAAAAAGTTCCTTTTAAGGTTTTTCTTGCCAATAATGCTGTGCGCTCTTACCAGTTTCGTTTGTGTAAAAACTATTAAATTGCTGTGACCCTAAACCCTTGATAGTTTCAGCCGTATCTATCCAGTGCTCTTGAATTAGAG
>JAWNPW010000845.1:0-13519 GCA_035078745.1 Diastata ussurica
ATCTGTCTGTTGGTATGCAAACTAGTGCCACAGTTTTTGAGATATCGAGCTGAAATTTGGCATGGAGTCTTCTTTTTTGTAAGTTCAGTTCACCAAACTTGCCAAACTTGGCAGGATCGGATCAGATTTAGATATAGCTGCCATACAAAAGTGTCAAAAACGGTCGCAAAAACCCTTTTATGGAAAACTTTTTTGTTTGCTTTTATTGTCAATTCCATAAGATAGAAAAAATAATCATCAAGATCGGATACGAATTGGGTATAGCTGCCATACAAAGTGACAATTTCATTAGGCGTCCTTCCTCTTCTTTTCTTTTTAATACAAAGAGTCTTGTATGGAAAACTTTTTTGTTTATGGAGATTTCTGCATATATTTTTTATTATCATTTCCATCAAACAGCAAAAAAAATTTTCAAGATCGGGTAATATTTAGATATAGCTGCCATACAAACTGGCAATATCAAAGGTCGTTTTCTTTTTTCAACAAAAAAATGTCTTAAATGCAAAACATTTTTGTTTATTGAGATATTTCGATGAAATTTCGTATTTAAGCTTTTTTCATCCATTCTATAAGATATAAAAAAGAATCATCAAGATCGGATAAATATTGGATATAGCTGCCATATGAAAGTTCCAAAAGTCGGTCGAAAAGTTCTTCTAAGGAAAACTTTTCTATATATGGCTGTATTTCGATGAAATTTCGTATCTAAGCTTCTATTATGAATTCCATTATATTGCAAAAAAAAAACTGCTCAAGATCGGATGATATTTGGATATACCTGCCATACAAAGTCCTTTTTTTTTATTTGCTTTTAAGATTTGTTTTGTATCTGCAGACTGTTTTGTAACTGCATGTGACTGATATTGAAGCTTCGTGGCATAACACAGTAGTATGTTTGTTGAGTTAAAATAATCAAAATAACTAACAATATTCACATGAACTTTCGGTAGTCCTCTGATACATATGCAGGTGAATGGTATAGAAGCTTCGGTGCACGCCGATTTTTTTAAATTGATTTGAGCGTCATAATTCCAACCGAAGTTGTTTTCCAAAAATTAATTTTGAAAGAAATATGGCGAGAAAATAAATTTTTTCTATCAAAATTTGATTCAAAACAATCACTTTTTTCCTATCTATTTCTCTTAAAAATTCAATAATAATTAGAAAAAGATCTCGGCCCACTCTAGAACCTTTTCTATCTTAAAAACGATAAGCTTTCTAAAAAAAACTTGAAAATTTTTTTTTTCACCTGTATTTTTGAAGGTGAAAAAAATTCATTTTTTTTTTTATCTTGTGATGATAGAACGTCAAAATACCAATCGGACCTGATTTCCAAAAAAAATTTTTTCGATAGGAAAATTCCTAGAAATTTTCAAAGTTAGTCGTAATTTCTCAAAACTCAATGTTTGAACCCCTCCCACTATGTAACCATTTGTCAAAACTTAAAAATATTTTGGCAATAAACAACTACCCAATTGGACTACACTTTCGTAAAGTTTCAACAAAATCGGAGCAAATCGAATTAAATTTTGGTACCACTTGGCATGGAATACCCAAAATGGTGTTTACAAAAATTGTTGACTCGAAATCACAAGAGAAGATATTGCAAAATAAATTTTTTGCATTCGCATTTAAGTTTACAAAAAAAAAAAAATATTAAAAAAGCATGTTTGAGTCATATTTTTACTTAAATTTTACGCGATAAATCAGTCTATTTCTAATCGATTCAAATGCACAATCGCTTTTTGAATGCACTATCGATGGCGCTTTCCAAAAATAAAATATCACAAAAATATGCTACACAACAAAAAAATCGATTAAATGCTTGTTAAAGTTGAAAAAACGTGAAAAAAAATTTAAACTTCGAATATTTTTCTTTGTATCTACTTCAGTTTTGAACATTTTGAAACGACCAAGACCATTTTAGAAAGGTCTTTCTTTCATAACTTTTAAAACTTTGATAATCGGATAGAAAACGTGGCTTTTATGAATCATTATACACATTTACCTACCCAAAAATATTTTTTTGTTCCTAACTCCAGATTTTGATGGTGTTTGAGAAAAATCTTAAATGCCAAAATTCATCATTTTTATAGACCTGCAAGGTCCACCATGTCTCGTTGAAAGTATTTGTTCGCTGTGACACCGTGTTATTAATTCATAAAAAACGAAAAAAAAAAAAATTGCCAGCGAGAGGATTTGAATCATGGACCTTCAGATTTTTAGACCCACTCTAACCGTTGCACCACCCATAATTATTAGGTGTTTATGGAGAAAATGGTGAGGTAATACAAAAACACAAATATTTCGACTAACAACACACGAAATGGCAGCTATGCAACACATCATGCTAAGCTCGTCTAGCATTTTTTTTGATCGTGCGAGTGTAGTAGTGAACACGAAATTTCTTTGATTGGGTTGGAGGATACGTCAGTTGGTTCTTGCTGGGTTAATCTTTATGTCGGTGGTCGCCAGATCATAGTCATTTTTGAAAAAACGTGATTGCATGTGCATTAGTGATATCGTTCGCGGCTGTGCGAAAAATCGCCCAAAAATCGAAAATGCACAATCGCCCAAAAATCGCGTTTCTTCGTCCAAAAAAAATGATGAACAATCGCCCAAAATAGTGAATATTCGCCCAAATGTTGAAATGAATAAACGCCCAAAATATTGGGCCTTTTTTCAAAAAGAACACGAAGCGATATGGGTAAGCGTGAACTATGTATTTAATAAGGCGAAGTTATGCGTGGAAGTTGGTTGTTGGGTGCACGGCCTTCGGTCGGTTATTAAGAATCATAACCGTTGGACAGAACGCAACGCCGGCTACGCGATCAACAGTACTTCTGCATTGACATTACTTTTGGGTGGACGGCCTTCGGCCGGTTCTTAGGGATCATAACACTTGGAAAGTACGCAACACCGGCTACGCGATCAACAGTACTTCTGCATTGAAGCTCACAAGTGAGCAATCGCCCAAAAAATTTTTACTGTTTCTTGGGCGATTGTTCGTTTTCGATTTTTGGGCGATTTTGCGCACAGCCATCGTACGCAGTCACACAGCGAGAATTTGTTTTGTTTCTTCGTTTTTGCTACGAATGCGCATATATACGAAACGACGACTCAGTTGATGTTGAATCGTTGAGAAAGAAAGATCGATGTTATTTGTTCGAATGTTTTTTTAATTTTTTCAGTTGCTGCGTTTTAATATTTCGACTTTTGATTATTGTTATTGTCAATTTAATATTTAATTTAATTTTCAAGTTACTTGAATTGAAGTCTCAGTTGCAATAGTTTATAGGTCAGTGATACATATTTTATTTACATAATATAATTAATTATTTTCTTAAGATTATTTGAATAATTTGTTTTTAAATTTATAAAATGGCTGCTTAAAAAGATGTAGTTTTCAACTGGGAAAAGAAATATTTGTTTTTGAAAATCTTTCGAAACTGCCACAGTGCATTGTTTGCGGGAAAATAGTACACCGAATAAGCATGAGTCTTACAGATTCAGAAATAAGTTTGGCTAACTGAAACAGAATATGCGAAGTATTTTCTGATAAATTGATAGATTCCATCACTGGAATTAAAGCGGTGGCCGATTCATCAAGGCATTCTATGACCATCTTACATAATTCTTTAAAGAGTATCGCATCCGTGAATGGTCTGCATCGCTTCCAAATAAACAGTGGCACTGGCATGATAGTCTGTCAGCTGACCGACACAATATACGGAGAGACTGGATTGGAAAAAAAAACTTGATTTTTTATATAAACAGCAGAAAGAAAAAGAGCGATTAGGGGTCTGACTAGTTTTCGTCTGCTACAGAAGAATCATTTTCAAATCATCAAAAAACAAATGGAAAAAAATTTCTGATGCAGGCAAACTTGCTAACTAGCAAAAAATCAGTTTGTTGTTGTTTTTTCATTCTTTTTGTGCGTTTTTTTTTTTTTGTTCGTGTACTTTTTTTTTCAATTCTTCTCATATCGTTTTGTTGTTGCTTGATGTTGTTTTTGTTTATCGACTTCTGTTCGTCCTTTTCTCAATTGTGCGATGTCGCTACCGTCGTCTTTCGTCGCGCGCAGCGTGCAGTCGTTCATACTCCGACCATTATTAATAATTGCACAAATATCATACATATAACAACACAGTGTCGAAAACGTGGTTGCGAATGTTTTAAAAATAAATGTGAGGCGATGAAATCAAGCAAAGTAAACACATTTACGTATTTAAAACCTTCAGCATGAAACGGTAAAGTCAATTTTTGGTACTTAGAAAAAAACCTCGATTGCAGAAAAAATATTTTCAAACAGTTCAAAATCGAATCTTTTGTTGTTCTGTATTTAATTTTTTTGTTTTTTTTTGTCTGCGTGAGAGTTAGATAGTTGATAGTTTGAAAAACTACTGGTTTGAGAAATTTGGTTTGAAAGTTTATTTTCTAATGCCAGTCTCTCTTTTTTTATATATAATATAAAAAGCTATTCAATTTCGGGTGGAATTGGCCCATTGCAAGTCGCTACCCAGTAAAAAGCCGAGGGAGAGTTGCGAGTTGACCTATCAAGATAAAATTATAAGTTTGATAAAGAAAGCAACGAAAAGAAGGTACTGAAGGTATCACCAGCCAAGCGTGCCAAAATAAAAAAATAAAAATGAGATAAACATGAAAATTAATAACAAAAATGTTTTATGAAGCCTTTAAAATTAATAAAAATACTTAGTTTTGATAGTAATGTGGTTTTCACTTCATAGTTTTCCATTTTAATGCATTTTCCTAGATGGCCCACAACTAGACCGTTTTCTCCAAACAAAGACATCCTCGGAAAATTGATCTTAAATTTTTTTTTTCGTTGTTTGATTTACAATGCTTTCTTCGGGTGAAAGTTGCGCAAATAAAAATCGTTTCCAATAAGGTATTGAACATTCGAATTGATTGAAATAGTGGAAACTTATCTTAAAAACAAAACCCGTCCTCTAACTAGACCCCCTCACCCACACTCAGAAAAAAGTCCCATAATATTAATAGGAAAATCACAATCAATTTATGTCAAATAGTATTATTTTTAGTGAATGGTACTTTTACTATATTTTTAATAGTATTAGAACTATAATTTCAATACTTTGAAATACCATTAAGTTTGTAATGGAAAAGATGCTCGCATAATTTTATTAGATATTAACTATTCTGCTCTCTACTGGAAATTTCAATTCTGTTAAAGCTGTGTATGCAGATCTGTCAAAGTCGTAACGCGAAAAAAGGCATTTAAGTCTCCAGTGGAAAAATTGTGCAGAACGAAATCATTTGAAGGTACAAAATTGTAAGAGGAAGAACAATCGAAATTGTACAGGACCCTGCAGGAAAACGAACTGCCCTGGAACTAGAAAAAAAATGGTGCAAAATACACTAGGACTAGCCCTCGAATTGTATATTTTGTTTGAAACGAACTGGCGATTTTAACATGGAGATATCATAGAAGGTGTGAGTTGCTACTTTGATACAGTTGAGCGTTAGTTTAGGATTGGTTCACAGAGAACTAACTGTGGTATAGTTCCTGAGGGACTATTTTAGAATGCGTTAATTGAACCAGAATAGGTTCGATTTGAATGAAAATTCAAATAATGATTGAAATCACTTTGTTTATTGAGGAAAAAATATAAATTTTTATGTTACAAAACTAAAAGTATTTATAAATTTTCGCAGTACTACCTCTGGAGCATCGTTTCCTCGATCATTTCCCACCGTGTTATTTTCAGTGTTATCAACTTTTCATGTGCCAGTGCCGTCATTACTTCCTTGAGATTGGGGCTTGTATTCTCTAAAATTAAAAATGTATAAAATTATAGTAATGAAAATACAAATACTTAAATATGTTTAATACGTTTGACAAACATTACAACTCACTTTTTATTAAAGTAACATTTCACTTTCTGTGTTCAAACTTTTTGGCAGTAATTGATTTGAAGAACATTTTTTTGTTCAACCTCTGAACAGCTATATCGTTCAAAGCTGATAGTTTGAAAGTTTGAACGGCTCCGCTCATTGATTTTGAAATATACCCCTTTCTTAGTGCCAACCGCAACCGTTTTGAGCTACTTCTGTTCCAATTCATTGTGAACTAGTTTTAACCTGGTTCACATTTGGAACTGGTATAGATTCTTCCTGCAAGGGGAAGAGCAAATGCAAACAAAGTGTAAAAATTCATGAAAATAATAGAAAATAGAAATTAAAGTGCGCAAATAACTTTTTAGATAAAATCAAATTATTTAAAATATATAAAATGGTCGATTCGTCATCAGATGTTGAGTTTTTAGAGCTGGTTGTTGTATCAATTGCATTGAAATCAATTCAAAATTGATCCATTGCCAAAGAATCATCCATAAGTATAAGATTGTTATCTATTCGCTTAAAAATTCATTTAAAAATTCAGTTCAATTTTTTTCAAACTTGCACTTCCAGTTTTCGCGCCGCAGCACATTAGGTTAGGTTAGGTTGAGGCGGCTGTCAGCGCCAGTCTGACGCACTTAGGCCAGTAGCTAGGCTCATTGTGACACCGCTGGATCTGTCCCAGATAACTAGAACCACTCTGAATTCCTCACGAACTTTGCTAGCTTCTTTATAGGCACCGTGGCAATTTCAGTTAGGCTGCTTGCTTGTAGAAGGCCAAGGCTCGAGAGTCGTCTTCTGGCCATGGCTGGGCATGTGCAGAGCAGATGTAGGACAGTTTCTTCTTCTTCCTCGTCCTGGCAGCGCCTGCAAAAGTCGTTTTATGGGACATTTAGTCTGGTGGCATGCCTGCCTATGAGACAGTGGCCCATTAAGACACCAATAGTGGGTGAAATGTTCGATCTGCTAAGACCGTATAATTCGAAGGACCTTTTTCTATCCCATTTAGGCCAGATGAGACGGGCTATTCTGCAGGCTGCCCCGCTATTCCACCTACTGGTGGCGATGCGATAAATTTCGTCGCTAAAGTTAAGCTTGCATGTTGCCATTGGCATACCTACACTTTTTTTTACCTGAAGAATCTGTGCGGTCGTACCCCGCCCAGCAGGCTCATCTGCCAAGCAGTTTCCTGCGATGTCCCTGTGACCCGGGACCCAAATGACCCGGACGCAGTGCTGTCTGGATATCTCGTTTAGAGATTTGCGACAGTCCAGGGCGCTTTTCGATCTAAAGATCACAGAGTCAAGGGACTTTATGGCCGCCTGACTATCAGAGTAGATGTTTATCGAGTCACTATCTAGGTTTTTACTGTATATCCAGTCTGCCGCCTCTTTTATTGCAAGGATTTTTGCCTGGAAGACACTGCAGTGGTCGGGAAGACGAAAATGCAATTTTAAATTGAGTTCATTGGAGAAGACGCCAATGCCCACCTTGTCGTGGAGCATCGAACCGTCTGTGTAAAAGCTTAACCGGCTGACTGGTACAGCTTCACCATTCTCCCAGTCCTGTCGACTCGGGATTATGGTGCGATATTCCTTATTAAAGAAGATCTCAGGACACAGGTAGTCGGTTGCAAAGGTTATTTGTATTGTTTTTGTGAGGACGGTGGTATGCCCGATGTCGCCACCTGCCTCTTTGAGCCTTATTGCTGCCGTTGCATCAAATTGTGTACCGATTAGGTCAAGTGGTAGGAGGTCTAGGAGTACGTCCAGTGCATCCGTGGGCATCGTGCAAACGGCGCCTCTGATATATGATTCGGCCGATCTTTGAACCCTACCTATTCTACGTTTGTTGACAGCCCTATTTAGTGCAGTCCACCATACCAAGACTCCGTAGAGGAGTATAGGTCTTACCACCGATGTGTAGATCCACCTCATTATAGACGTTGAAATACCCCATCTTTTGCACAGGGCCAGTTTGCACGTGTATAAAGCCACCAGCGCTTTTTTGGTGCGCTCCTCGGTGTTCAAATCCCAGTTCAGTTTCCTGTCTAGCACAATGCCTGTTTATTTCGCACTATCACTAAGATGAAGTCTCACGCTATTCAGGAAAGGCGTTTTAAAGGGTGGAGATTTGTATTTTCAATGGAAAAGGACCAGTTCCGTTTTTTCCGGATTTATACCCAGCCCACATCTTGTGGCCCAAGAATTTATCTTTCTCAGAGAGAATTGCATAAGGTCGCTAAGCGTTTGGGGAAATTTCCCCGTGACATTGATAGCAACGTCATCCGCATATGCCACCACATTGCAGCCCACCGCTTCTATCTCTTTCAGCATGACATTCATCGCCAGAAGCCATAGGAGCGGCGAGAGTACCCCACCTTGTGGCGTGCCTCTACTCACAAAGTATCTTAGACTGGATGTCCCCATCGTCGCACTGACCCCAGGCCCTAGATGGTCATGGGCCAGGTAGGCTGCAGCGAGCCAGTACCTTGCACCTCAAGACAGGCTGCAGTTAAGTCTCTGTCGCTGTAATTTGACAGCAGAACATTGCTGAGATATGATCTCGCTAAAATACATGACCTAGGTTTACCTACATTGTTCGGCACCAGTGTCTTGAAAGATTTTGTCCTCAGTCCAGAAATGCGGCCCCCGTGGTTCCTGGATGAGGACTATGTCCATCTCCCCTTCCCCCAAGAGAGATAGTAGAGCGGCCGAAGCCGCTTTACAGTGGTGGAGGTTGACCTGTAGGATCCTTAACGGCATCCTGTCTGGTTATCTCCAATACCGTGATGTCTGCTTCGCCATCGGAGCTAGTAGCTCGTCCTCTGGGTACAGCAGACCACAATTTCTGAAGGCTCTCGATATGGAAGATATGGAACTGGCGCCATCATCCTCTGCCTCGATTTCTACCTCCTCCATGGGTTGACCATCGGATGGAGATGCCAACGAGTTGCCCTTATCGTTTTTATAAACTTTCGGGGTGATTTTATCGAACCCGTAGTTTACTTCGCCGTTCGTTTTCTCCAGAGCGTCGAGCGACTCCGCGTCGAGATACAAAAGCATCTGCCGCGTAGCTCCTGCCGGCTCCATCAATTTACCAATCCTCCAGTTGGCGGTTGGAAGGTGAGGGTTGCAAATCGAGAGCATGCGCATTATCTCCTTTGGTTTATCCGGCTTTACCGGGATCCACGCTCTCGCTCTCGGGCGCGCGGGGATATCAGCGCCATCAATTGCCTTAAGCCGTGCGCCTGGGTACACCTCTCCGATAAGCGCGACTGCTGCCTTATACAGCGCAGCAGACCGTGCGTCCTCGCATGCGATGACCTTGACGCGGACCTGGAACCAGCCGGCGTCCTTGTAGGAGGGGGGTCGTCCGTTATCGTCCGCTTCGTCAACGACCCCCAACAAAATGCAGCCTCTAGCCATTTCGGCAAAGGTTTTTGCTGGCGTTGCTCCCCGTGGTTTCGCCCTTTTGGCGTTTGCGGTGTTTTGTTCTTCTGCTGAACGTTGGCGCTTCTGGGCGCGCACCTATGCTGGTTCGAAGTCTGGAATGATAGTGCTTGCCCATTCCAAGGAGGCCTGCTGCTTCTCAGCCAGGACTGCTGTGGGCTGCTCGTGGTAGCGTTGCAGGATGCGAGTCTTTATGGAGTGGTAGTCAGGACAGACACGTTGGTTCGCACCTTCGTACCGCCACCACTTGACGATGAGTCAGTCACAGTTAACGGAAGTGCTGTCCGCACCGGCTCTTGAGCAGTCCCGGTTTGTTATTTTTGCTTTTATTTTTTATTTATTTATTTATTTATTTTTTAGGATTGCTAATTCTGATGCAACAAGAAATATATCTTATAAAATAGCACCAGTCATGACAGGTTGAAATTTGTACAAAATTGTTAACATTAAAAATAAATTAAAATTAAAATCAAATTAAATTGGACAACATATAGACAAATACAAATTCAAAAACTAAGACTAACTGTTTGTTTGAATTTTCCATGTGATTCCATGTTAGGTTCGCCCGCGCCTCCGTCCGTGTGCGCAGGCAAGGCTAGTTAATATGGAGGGCGCCAGGTATCCGGATGCTCCGTTTACGTTTGAGCTATTTAAGGGTCCCCAACCAGGTTGATCCTAGGCACGGGTCGCGTTACACCGTAATCCAGCCCCACCTACGACCATGATCCGAGTACATTACAATATGTTAGCACTATAGAGGAGTGGAAACACAAAGAGTACTGTAACTTGATCTTAGCTGGGACCGTTCTGACAACGTACAGAACCCAAAAACTGTGGTACCCATAACCAGGCGGCACCCTCGTGGAGAGTTCAGTCGTAGGAATTTTTTGCCACCCGCCCAGCACATTAGAAAGCAATAAAAACAGGCAGACAGAACTCTCCACTGCAACAAAGCCGCCTATATAAATTATAAAATTAAAAATAAAATGATAGAAAAAATCGTAAAAAGTTGGCAGCTTCTTACTCTTTCAAGTTTTATTTTTAACGCAGCAGCATTCGCATATCAGCATTTCATTTCACTTCTGCATACACAGCTTAAGAGAATATGTAGTATGCGGTAGTTTTTTCTCTAAAGACAATAATTGAAATTGTTTATGAGTGAGAAAATATCATATATTTGAAATAAGCCATACACGGAGAATTTATAGGCTGAATACTATTGTTAAAATAATAGCATACCATTGACCTAATGGGATTTGCAATGATGGGACAGTATTAAGCGATTAATTGGACATTTTTTTCTGAGTGTATAAATTGCAAGGGGAAACTTCAACTAGCGCCCTTCTTTGATTATGAATAACTTGACTTAATAATATTTTTCTGTATCTTTGAGTGAATATTGTTCAGCATAGAGTCTTCTGATAGCGCACTGTTCATGATTCACTGTATGACAGGTCTATGTGTGATAGATTTATGAAAATCTGAATGAAGGATGAAAAACAAATCTGTAGTCGCACACACTTGAACACTGTTGCACATAAATAAGAAAAACAACACTAATCTAAATGTGTATACGTTCAGTCAAATATATTCTTAATGCACACGTGTTCATTCGACAAAATTCAGAACATCGACGTTGAACCCAAAAAAAGAGCAGAAAAATGTTCGTGTTTTTCTTCCCTAACGCATTGCTTCTCAATGCGTTTTAAGCGAATGAATGTGAGTCGTCAAATTTTGTGGGCGTCTTATAGATAACTTTTTTTGCATTCATGCAGATGTCTAATTGAAACCAATAATAAGAAGAACTTTATCTAAGTTATGGCGATTCGTATTTATATGCAATACGATTTCATTTAATATAAATATGTTTTTTTTTCGATTGAAGTATCTGTTTGTTTACATAAAGATCAATGAAAAGAGATAAGTCCCAACAATAAGATAAGATTTTTTCTCTTCATCAGTAACAAAAATTTTGCAAGCAAATTTTAGAGCTATTCCTGAACATTTGAGAGATTAAAAGCAGAAATAAATAATAATAAAGTTTTACATATACTTGATGCCAGAACCCTAACCAACCCCTACAATCAACAATTAAAAAAAGAGACGTCCATAAAATAAGTGATCGATTTTTTGACAGAATTCAGCAACAAGAAAGCTGGTGCGCTTAGCCGATGGTTCAGATAGTTGATGATTTGGCTAGTGTTGCTTCCATCCGGATGAAATATCGTCAAACTGGCCTGTCACTTTCTCACTTTCTTAACAAAGCGTTGGAGACTGCTTCGATGAATTTCATATGCTTTCTGGTTTCTTATCCGCTAAGCAACACTTAATGGCTTGCAACAGCGCATTAAAATCCATTTTTTTTTTTTTAGATAAAATGATTTTCCCTGTGTTATCTTGGCTAAAAAAACAAAAGAAAAACAAAAAAAACAGTGACAAATGCATAAATACATAAAAACAGTAGTAAAATACGTCAACATAAACATCTACATTATGCAGTTTCTCTACAAAACACATGCATTAAATAAAAAATAACAAGGGTGCTCACAACCGGTAACATGACGGTGTTCATAACTGGGAATGATGGACATTTTTTCAAGAGGCTAACAAATTATGTTATGCATTAATAAAATACAATGACAAAACTGCAAACAAAATGAACCATTAACATTTTTTTGAAAGAACTCACACCCATTTATCGCTCTTCGAAAACAATGAAAACCACTTTTCTGTTCTATTGTTACACATTTTCTTTATTATGCTCACAGCCTTCTACACAAATGCGCGAATTCGTTTCGGTATCAACACGAAAACTTCGTAATGTCAACAAACACGACTTACAATAATCAGATCAGTAGCATCTGCTTGCTGTCCAAGTTTAAGTAGGGGTGCCCACAACAAGAGCGTGCTTACAACCAACGTAATTCCCTTACATATGAGCAAATACACAAATAAAGCACTGATTTATGAATTTGCGTTTGTTGTTTTCATAATTTTTTTTTTTCATTGATTCGCATAGAATTGAATTGCGATTCACTCTCATTTACCATGACAGTCAAATAAAAACTTCTTTTTAAATAAGAATTTTGAGAAAAAAAAAAAAAAAATGCCATAAATCCTGGTCTTGCATTTTCAGTCGGAGTACGTGAACACACGAAAATAAAATTTTTTTTAGAAAATTTCATAACCTGAGCCTGATCGCGCTCATTTAAAAATAAAATACATGACTATTCAAGTCGTTTCGACTTTTATTTTATAAAAATTGTTAACGTTTACAGCTTCTTGAGTTCCGATGTCCCCATAAAATAACGCCACATAAAGGTTTCTGTTTCTGTGGTAAATCTTTCTAAATATTCATAATACTCGAATTATTAACATCTTAACATCATCTATCATTAGTTTCATATATATAAAAATAATAAAATATACAAATATGTTTATGGAACAAATGCATCGTTTAACCATCTTGTACCACTACCCGATATCCGTGAGATATCGTTGTGATTTTTTGGATAGTAGCTCTTGGGCACCTTCTGATCATTAAAAAAAAAATATATATATGTAGGTTACCTCTGATTGGCGTGGTAGACTGTTGCGAAAACGCAACGTTGGCCGATACGATGCAAATCACTTTTTAACTTTTTTAATAATTGAGTACCCTTTATTCATTCGAATTTCTCAAGGATAACACAGTAATACAAAATACACAAAAGTTGAAATAGCTGGGAAGTTATAAAGTGGAGGTTGTAGGTATGTACGAGTAAAATAAAACTGCAAACTTGGAATTTGGCGGACACCCTCAAAATCTGGACTTATGGTCAAAAAACCGGGTTTGGGTATATTATCGCATTTACGAGCCTATAACTTTCATAATTTACAAGTGATTTTCGATTGCATAAAAGTTTTCGATTATGAGATTTCATGTGCTATCTTTGTGTATTTTCGACAAAAGTGAAAATTTTTGTAGTTTTTTTCAAAAATTTGTTTTTGTGAAAAGTCTAATAACTTGGTCAATTATTGACGGATTTTTTCAAACAAACATGGATTTTACTCATAATGGAATTTCAAATATTTATACCGAAAATGTAGTTCTCATACGAAAAATTGCAAAAAATCATCGATGAAGTTGAAAAAATATGAAAAAAACAAAAAAAGTTTGACTTTGTCTTGAAAATACACACTGATAT